>CAUYQG010029042.1:0-28622 GCA_963574415.1 Tarsius wallacei
TTTTTTTCCATTGTGCATGAATATGTGAAGGTTCTATCAGCATTGTTCCCCACCTTTTCTTTCTTCTTTTTCTTGTTTTTCTTTCTTCTTTCATTTTTTGTTTTCTCTTTATGTGTGTATGTGAATGACTGAGTGTTTATCTTTCAGTTCTGTTTGTTTGGTTTTTAGGGTTTTTTGTTCTTTTTTTTTAGTTTAATGTATGTGTGAATGCATGTTTGAGGGTTCAGTTTGAATCCCTTTTTCTCCTCTTTTTATCTTCTCCTTTCATTTTGTATTGGACTCCAGTCCCTTTTAGCTTGTAGTGTTTCTGCCGAGAGGTTTTGTGCTATTCTGGTTGGTTTTCCCCATTAGGTAGTCTGACCTTTCTCTCTTGCTGTGTTTAGGATTTTTTCTTTTGTGAGTACTTTGTGTAGATGAGTTACTTTGTGTCTAGGCATGGCTCTTCTTATTTGATGTCTTGTGGGGGGTCTCTGTATCTTTTATGTTTGGATGGGAACATCTCTGCTGAGATAAGGAACATTTTCTTGGATAACCTCCAAGAATACTTGCACCAAGGAGTTCTTCATTTCCCTTTCTTGTCTGGGATACCAATCAGGTATAGGTTTGGCCTCAATATAGTTACACATGTCTTGTGGAGGCCTTGTTCTTTCTTTCTGAGTTTTCTTTTTTTTTTTTTTTTTTTTATTTTATTTTATTATGTTATTGTGGGGTACACTTAGGGGTTAGGCATACAAAAATATTTCGTTCAGGTACCCTTGTTGATAAGAGGTGTCTCCCCATCCTCAGATAGATACCCACCACCATTAATCCCATCCCCCTCACCCTCCCCCCCCGTACACACACTTTTAAAAGGCTTAATAGAAGGAAATGCATGCCCTTATCAAGATTTACATTCATTTACCTCCATTTATAATGCCCTATACAAAATATCTGGCTTTGAGAAAAAAAGAACTAGAAAACCAACACATCCCCACCGCACCAATCCTGCCAAGAAACAAAAAAATTCTTAGAACTAGACTCAAATGTCATAGCTATTCATCTGACAAGAGACTTAAAATAACTAGGTAATATGTTAAAAATTCTAATGAAAAAGGTGCACCAAGCCTAGTGCAGTGGCTCAAGCCTGTAATCCCAGCACTTTGGGAGGTCAAGGTGGGAGAAATGCTTGAGACCAGGAGCTTGAGACCAACATGGGCAAAATAATGAGACCCTGTCACTACCATAAAGTAAAAGTGCACAACAAGAAAGATTAGATAGGTAACTTGTGCAGAAAGACTGAAACTGTAAAAAAGAATCAAATGAAAATACTAGAAATGCAAAACACAATGTAGGCAGATGAGCAGTGTCTTCAACAGGTTTATCTATATACTTGACACAAGCAAGAAAAAAATACATGAATTTGAAAATCGGTCAATAAACATTTCTCAAACTGGAATACAAGAGTGGTAAGATAAGATAAAAAAAAGAAACATGGGAAACTGTTGGTCTAATACACACATAATTGGAGTCCCAAAAGCCAGAGTAAATGGGTCAGAAGAAATATTTGAAGAAATAATGGCTAATATGTTTCCAAAATGTATGACCCCAGAACACAAATCTATGCAGCTCAGAGAACAACAAAAAAGAAAGATCACTACTAAAAGCGCGCACACACACACACACACACACACATATACACACACCTAGGCATATTATATTCAAACTGCTGAGATCATAGAAAATCTTGAAGGAAGACAAAGGAAAAAAAAGACCTTACAGATAGAGGAAAAAAGATAAAAATTACAGAATTACCAGAAACATTTCAAGTTAGAGGGCAATGTAATGACATCTTTAAAGTGCTGAAATAAAAAAAGCCTGTCTTCCAGAACTCTCCCCAAATCATTCTATAAAGCAAACATCACACTGATAACCAAACCGGGCAAAGACTCAACAAAGAAAAAGACTACAGGTCAATATCCCTGATGAACATAGATGCAAAAATTCTCAAGATTCCAGCAAATCGGATCCAACAACACAGATTAAGAATTATCACCATGACCAAGTAGATTTCATCCCTGGAAGCTGAAAAAAAAAGGGCCAGTTCAACATTCACAAGACCATAAATGTAATTAAATACATCAACAGATGTAAAAACATGAACCATGTGGTTATATCGTTAGATGCAGAAAAGGCTTTTGATAAAATCCAGCATCCATTCTTAAAAAAAAAAAAAAAACTTGAACACTTAGGTATAGAGGGACTATACCTCAAAATCGTAAGAACCATCTACGACAAACACACAGCCAACATATTGCTAAATAGACAGAAATTGGAAGCATTTCCCCTGAAAACCAGAACAAGATGAGTCTGCCCACACTCAACCCTCCTGTTCAACATAGTGCTGAGAGTTGTAGATAGAGCAGTCAGACAAGAGAAGGAAATCAGGGGTATCCAGATAGGAAAAAAGGAAGTTAAGCTATCCCTCTTTGCTGATGATATGATTCTATACCTGGAAAACCCAAGGGAATCTGTCAAAAACCTTCTTGCTCTAATAAACATGGGAAACTGTTGGTCTAATACACACATAATTGGAGTCTCAAAAGCCAGAGTAAATGGCTAATAAAGGACTTTGGCAAAGTCTCAGGGTACAAAAATCAATGTGCAAAAGACAGTTTCATTTTTATACATCAACAACAGAGAACCAAATAAAAAGCACAGTCCCATTCACAATAGACACACACACACACACACACACACACACACACAAACACACACACCTCGGCATCTTCCTAACCAGAGAAGTGAAGACCTTTACAAGGAAAACTACAAAACACTGCTCAAAGAAATCAAAGAAGACAAATGGAAAAATATTCCATGCTCATGAATTGGGAGAATCAATATTGTTAAGATGTCCATCCTACCCAAGGCAATCTACAGATTCAATGCAATACCTATTAAATTACCATCATCATTCTTCTCAGACCCAGAAAGAACAATACAGAAGTTAATATGGAAACAAAAATGACCATGAATAGCCAAAACAATCCTTAGCAAAAGAAACAAAGCAGGAGGTATCACATTCAGATACCTTTAAACTTTATTATAAAGCCTCAATAATCAAAACAATCCAGTATTGGTACAAGAATACGCTTATAGACCAATGGAACAGGAGAGAGTCTGGAAGCAAAACCTAAATTTCTCAGCTAACTCATCTTTGACAAAGCCTCCAACAACAACCACTGGTGAAAAGAGAACCTATTCAATAAATGGAGCTGGGAAAACTGGCTGACCACATGCAGAAGAATAAAACAGGACCCCTACCTATATCACCATATGCAAAAATTAACTCTAAATGTGTCAAATACCTAAATGTAAAACCTCAAACTATAAGAGTCTTCAAAAATTCAGGAGACACCCTTACAGACATTGGAATAGGCAACCAATTCCTGATCAAAACACCATAAGATATAAGATAGACAAGTGGGACGTCATCAAACTTAAAAGCTTCTGCAAAGGAAAAGAAACCATCAAGAGAGGGTAGCAGCCCACAGAATGGGAGAAAATATTTGCCAACTGTATATCTGACAAAGGCCTAGCATCCAGTATCTACAAGGAACACAAACATGCCAAAAGGAAAATAAAACTGTCTTCTTGAAAAGTGGACAAAAGATATAAATAGACACTTCTCAGAAGAAGACATACAAGCAGCCAACAGATACATGAAAAAGTGCTCAGCCTCACTAAACATCAAAGAAATGCAAATTAAAACACACTGCGATAACAACTCCAGTCAGGATGGCCATCATCATTAACTCAAAAAACAACAGATGCTGGAGAGGATGTGGCAAAAAGGAAACACTTCTACACTGTTGTGGGAGTGTAAACTAGTATAGCCTCTGTGGAAAACAGTGTGACAATTTCTAAAATATCTAAAAATTGACCCTCCATATGACCCAGCAATCCCCCTTCTGCAAATATACCCAGAGTAACTCAAATCACTGTTAAAAAGATACCTGTGCAGTGGCTCAAGCCTTGCAATCTCAGCACTTTGGGAGGCCGAGGTGAGGGGACTGCCTGAGCCCATGGGTTCGAGAACAGCCTGGGCAATTTGGCAAAACCTCATCTCTACAGTAAATCAAAAAATTGGCCAGGCGTGATGGCGCGCACCTGTAGTTCTGGCTACTTGGAAACTGAGACAGAAGGATTGCCTGAGTCCAGCAGGTTGATGCTGGGGAGGCCATGAGCATGCCACTGCTCTCCAGTCTGGGCAATGGAGTGAGACTCTGACTCAAAAAAAAAAAAAAAAAAAGATAACTGCGCATGCATGTTTATTGCAGCATTATTCACAATAGCCAAAATACAGAACCAACCGTGTTGCCCACTGAAACTGGATTTTTAAAATGTGGTACGTATACACAATGGAACACTATGCAGCTATAAAGGACAAAATGATGGACTTTGCAGCAATTTGGATGAATTTAGAGTCTACAGTACTCAGTGATGTATCACAGAAACAAAGAACTGAGTACCACATGTACTCATGCATAAGCAGACCCTGAACATTATCATAATACTATTAAGAAAGGGATTAGCAGTAGCAGAAAACTGCTGGGGCAGGGGACACATAACATTCAAAAGGTACACGATCTCAAACCAGGTGAAGTGGGGACCAAAAGGAGATCCAAAGTTTACCTATAAAATGACCACTTATCTACCAAATCCTGAATTGTACCCCACATCTTTAAAATAAATAAATTATAAATCTTTTAAAAATTGTGGTACATATACATGATGGAATATTACACAGCCATTAAGAAGGACAAAACTATGGACTTGGTAGCAACTTGGATGGATTTAGAGTCTGTCATACTCAGTGGTCTATCACAGAAACAAGGAAGTGAGTACCACCACATGGTACTGAACATTTATCATAGTACTACAAGAAAAGGATTGGCAGTAGCAGGACACTGCCAGGAGAAGGAGGAAAGGGGAAGACACATAGCATAAACAGGTGTACCTGATCCTAAACCAGGCAAAGCGTGCACCAATGGGAGGCCCAAACTTCATCTGTACGTTAACCACTTATGTACCTAATCCTGAATTGGACTCTGTATCTTAAAATAAAATAATAAATCGGGCTCGGTGACTCAGCCTGTAATCCCACACTTTGGGAGGCTGAGGTGAGTGGGTTGCCTGAGCCCGTGGGTTCAAGACCTGCCTGGGCAACTTGGTGAGACCTCATCTCTACAATAAATCAAAAAATTAGCCGGGCGTGGTAGCACGTGCCTGTAGTTCCAGCTACTTGGAAGGCTGAGGCAGAAGGATCGCCAGAGCCCAGCAGGTCGAGGCTGCAGTGGCCAGGAGTGGCCACTGCACTCCAGTCTGGGCGACAGAGTGAGACTCCAACTCAAAAAATAAATAAAATAAAATAATAGGCTGGACGCAGTGACTCAAGCCTGTAATCCCAACACTTTGAGAGGCTGAGGTGAGAGGATTGCCTGAGCCCGCGGGTTCAAGACCAACCTGGGCAACATGTTAGATCTCGTCTCTACAATACATCAAAAATTAGCCAGGCATGGTAGCACGCACCTATAGTTCTGGCTACTTGGAAGGCTAAGGTGGAAGGATCGCCAGAGCCCAGCAGCTCAGTGCCAGGGTGGCCGTGAGTGTGCCACTGCACTCCAGCCTGGGCAACAGAGTGAGACTCTGACTCAAAAAAATAAAAATAATAACAAAATAAAATAATAATTTACAAAAAGAAAAAACCCTGTCTTCATAAAATTGTTCATGAAAATTTGTTTCAAACTGATAGAGAAATGAAGGCTTTCTCAGAGCAAAAAATCTGAGAAAATAAATTAACAGAAGACCTACTCTACAAAAACTGTTAAATGAAGTTCTTTAAGCAAAAGTAGTATGAAACTCAGCAGATACTTGGAAATAAGCAGAGCCCTGGTAATGGAATAAATGAAGGTAAAATTGCTTTTTTAACTTATCTGAAAGTCAAATTGCTTTTTTCAACAGAGTAAAAGTGGATTGTGTGTTTATAGCATATAAAAGTAAAATATAACAGAAGCATAAAGGACGGAAGGGATACAATGGAAATGTAAGATCTTAACATGTTAACTGGTATATTATTTGAAGGTATGCTCTCATTAATTAAAGATGTTTTGTAAACCTTAAAGCAATAACCACTAAAACTTTTAATATAAGTTAATAGAATAAAATTGAATCATTAAAAATGCTTACTTCATCCAAGTTGCTGTGAAGTTCATAATTTTGTCCTTCTTTATGACTGCATAATATTCCATTGTGTATATGTACCACATTTTAAATTCAGAAACACATGTATGACAACTCTCCATGCAGTTATCTGAGGAAATCATAGTATTCACCTCGTTTGTTTCCCATGTGTCAGGGAATCACTCTCTCATTGTCTGGTGTCCAATGTTTAGAACACTGAGGTTTCATATGTATTTTGTCCAGTTTTTTAGTATTTCAGATGGGAGGTTAAACCATTCCCTATAACTCCATCCTTGCCAGAAGTGCAGTTCTCAGATAAGCATTTGGAGAGGACAAGAATTACTATGACTCTAGGGTTTTTAATTTTTAAACAATATTGCAATTAACATTCTTTCATTTTGTTTTTGTTTTTGTTTTGAGTCAGATTCTCACTCTGTAGCCCAGACTGGAGTGCAGTGGCACAGTAATGGCTCACTGCAGCCTCAAATTCCTGGGTTCAGGCAATCCTTCTGCCTCACCCTTTCAAGTAGTTGGAGCTAGAGACACATGCCGCCATGCCTGACTAATTTTTCTAATTTTTTTGTAAAGATGAGGTCTCGCTATGTTTCCCAGGCTGGTCATGAACTCCTGGATTCAAGCAATCCTTCCACCTCAGCCTCCCAAAGTGCTGGGAATACAGGTGTGAGCCACCATGCCTGGCCACAATTAGCATCTTTGCACATATGCTTTTTAAGACTTTTACTGATATTTTTAGAGGATAAATAGCTGAGTAAAAAGGTAGGCATACTATAATAGAGTTTACCAACTTGCTTTTCCTAGCAAAAGTGCTATCTATGGTGAAATAGAAGGATAGGATTCTTGAAGGAATTTTATATACCTTTGTCCAGTGCTGCCTACATCTTGCCCACCCAGGTTGGGATATATCTGAAATTTTTCAGAATTTTTTTCACCTACTGTTTGTCTATTGTGCTTCTTTTCCCACAGGGTGGAGAGTGTCAAAGATACTGGCACATTCTTTGTTTTGGTGTTATATGTTTAAATGTGTGACATGAGCTGGTGCCACTTCCTCTTTCTGTGATGCTGGCACATTATTTTATTTTGTTTAGTTTTAGTTAAAGGGAAGTTCTGTAAGTTTGAGACTCCCAATATTGATAGAAATGTGAAAGGCTGAACTTTTAAGTTTTTGAATGAGGAGTCCTGATATAGTTATTTATAAAAGGGCAGTGCTTCAGACTAGCAGAAAATTTCTTTTATCCCGATCATTCTCAAACCTTATATACACAAATCACCTGGGGATCTGATAAAAATGCAGATTCTGAATCATAAAGTATGGGTTATGACCCAAGAGTCTAGAATTCTAACAAACCATCAGGCGATATGGATGCTGTTAGTCGATGGCCCACACTTTGAGTAGCAAAGAATTAGCCTTTACTTTGCAGTCCTGCACATCATTTGGCAGTATTTTCCCTCCTCTGCTAGATGATAAATCATTTTTTTCAAAACTTATATGTTTCCAACTTGAGCCTACCTGTTGCTCACCCTTGTTATTCTACAATTGTAAACAGAGTTTAATGATGCTTCTAAAACCAGACTGTTCAAAGTGATGTTTGTTGCTGTAATCAGAATGCCATTTTTTTTTTGTCCTTCCAAATATGCTGCTGCTTTGGGAGAATTCTGTGCTCTTTAGTGCAGCAGCAGTTTCCTCTCCCATGATTCTCACCACATATAACAGCATTTCTTTCTGGATTTTGAAGCTCATAATTAGAGATATTTCTTTACTTCATCCAAGATAAAGCATCCACATCTATTTTCTTATTCTTCTTGTTGCTTTAACTTAGTTTCAGAAAGGAGAAACAGAAACTTCATAGTTCCAGTTAAATTCAGAAGTCAGTAAATATTTTTAAAGGCTCCTCATACATACATTCGAACTTGCCTCCTTGTGGGGATATACTAGTGTAGCAGTCTTCTATAGAGATCAAGAAAAGGGAGCAGGAAGATGAAGTTTCCTTATTTGAAACATCCTTTTTGGATCATATCTGCTGTTGTTTATATAAGGGGGGACCCCCTAAAAATGGATTATTTTTTGGAGTGTGGCCCCCTGTAGTACAGGATTCCCCCACTAGGTAAGTGTTCTAGGAACCTATTGGCATCAGTATACCAGCTAGCGTTGTTGTGAGAGGCTGTGTTCAGCTTCAGTGAATTTTTTTTTGGAAAGCCTTTCAACACATTTGCCCATTTTATGATGGGTGATTTATAAGCACACTTGCCCACACCATGCTGGGTGCAGTTTTTGACCAAAAATGGCATGACCCCCATGCCCCACCTTCCCTATTCACCTGACCTCACTCCAAGCAACTTTTGTTCTGTTTTCTCAGATGAAAAAGGTCCTTAAAGGGAAACATTTTGCCAGTGTGGAAGAGAAGAAACAAAAACCAGCAGAAGCACTTTTAGTACTCAAAATTTATGAGTTTAAAAATGATTTTGACTGGGAGCAGTGGCTCAAGCTTGTAATTCCAGTACTTTGGGAGGCTGAGGTGAAAGGATTGCCTGAGCCCATGGGTTCGAGACCAGTCTGGACAACTTGACGAGACCTCATCTCTACAATAAAAATAAAAAAAATTAGTGGGGCATGGTAGCATATGCCTGTAGTTCTGGCTACTTGGAAAGCTGAAGTGGAAGGATCGCCTGAGCCCAGCAGGTCAACACTGGGGTAGCTGTGAGCATGCCACTGCACTCTAGCCTGGGCAATGGAGTGAGACTCTAACTAAAAAAACAAAACACCAAAAAATGGGTTTGAGCAGTGGAAAAATCGTCTCAATGGGTGTATTGCATCAAAAAGGAGAGTACTTTGAAGGTGACTGAAGTTTAAACATGTAAGACTAAATGCATAATCTTTTATAAATAAATCCTGGAGTTTGGGGTGGTCCTCCGTCATATGTGTAAACTGCATCACTTTCTCTGCGTGTATCTCTATGTGACATCTTCTGTGAGGGAGGCCTTTTGTGAAGGGTCTTAAAAGGAACTCCTCTGAAATCCCCTGGCATGATGGGTCCAGGTGAGGCTCAACCGTGTCTTGTCATCACAGACCCAGTCTCTTGCTACTGGGGTTACTTCGTCTAGCATGAAGCCATCTCAATATTACTGGCAAAATATCTTAATTTCAAGTCACTTTATAGTGTATATGTTTGGCCCATAGAAATTTAACTTACCCTTGCTGCAAGGTCTGAGGCAGCACCACTCCCCCATCCCACAATCAAACACATTAATATTTCTGAAGCAAAAGACAAATATTCACATCAAGTGGGATGAATATCCATAAATACCCCAATGTCATTTCAGGTCAGGTTTTGTCCTTATGAGAAATGATTCTCAATTCTCATCCAACCAGTCACCATTCCATGGGATTTTTTGTGAACCAGTGAATCCAGTGATCCAGTCTCACTGGCAGAAGCATGTACACTTGACCCAGGTAGGCCAGAGTGCCCCATACCATGGATCCAATGATTGCTCCAGAGTGGGTACATAGACTTGGCTGGAACAAATAACATTTTCTTCCCACATAGGGAAGGAAGAGACAGAAATATTTATATGGAGGAAGAGAGACAAAGAAATTACTTTCCTTTTTGGATTAAAAGTTCTAAGGTCCTCAGATGCCATTTCTTTCCCACCAAAAGACAGAATCTGGAGAGAATAAAACAACTGAATGCAGAGCAGAGAGTTACAAATCTCTGAAAAGGCTGAGCACTTACATCTAGCCTAACACTATATTATACATACTCTACACTTTTACTTACATGAGCCAATAAATATCTCCTAAATTAACTTGGTTTTTGTTAATCCTGACTACAGTTGTTGCTTCTGGATTTATCAACCTTATAATACTCTTTATTAGTCTTCTAGGAAAGATTTAATCTCAAATGAGTTATATTTTAGCTCCTTTGTTGTATTTTAACTTGAAATATAGGTAACCTATATTTCCTATTCTATTAATTATTATTATTATTGAGTCAGAGTCTCACTCTGTCACCCAGGCTGGGTCACCAGGCTGGAGTACAGTGGCACACTCATGGCTACCACAGCCTCAACCTGCTGTGCTCAGGTGATCCTTCTGCCTCAGTCTTCCAAGTAGCTGGAACTACAGGTGTACACAGCATCCAGCTATTTTTTGACTTATTGTAGAAGCAAGGTCTCACCAAGTTGCCCAGGCTGGTCTCAATCCCCTGGGCTCAGGCAATCTTGTCACCTTTCCTCTGCTGGAATTACAAGTGTGAGCCACCGCACTAGGCTCTATCAACTTTACGCAGAGTTCTTGAATCCCCTCTGTACAATGAGATTATTATTGTCCTGATCTCATCCAGAGTATTGCTTCAATTTCTCATTTCTCCACCTACCAGCTGCATTTTACCTTTTACATTATTAAGTAAACATTAAGTATACATTATCAAGTAGGATAAATATATTTCAGTCATTTGTCTCTGTATTTTAAGTAATAAAATAGCATTGCATTACTATCACCATATGAATACTGAAAGAACTAGAGCCAAATAATGTGTGAAGATTTCATTCTTCCTCTACAGATCCAATATTATGAGCCTGGTATCTACTTAAAGAAGACTATTCCTACTATCAGTCAAATGGATTGTCCTTTTCATATTCTAGTTATTTTCCAAAATCATGCACATTTTATGAGGACTTGCTCTATAATAAACTGTTATTGCTATTTCTTTGTTTTTCCTAGAGCCAACAATTGTGTTTCTTTCCTTCTTCCTAAGGACAAAATTTTTTCTCCACCCTATTCAACTTCATATGAATTAATGAATTTCATTTAATGGAATGCATTCCATTCTTAATGAAGTTTGTCTTTACTGACTCCCTTGATTCTATTCTACCAGTAATTTGGTCTGATTGCTTTCTATGCTTGTTGCAAAGTGAGCATTCTAGCCACTCCCTACATCACTCTCTTGGGTTACCTCCATTATTTACTGAACTCCATCCTGCTGTTTTCTTCCTTTCCATTCACATTTTCCTAGAACAAATCCTTTAATGTCCTCATAAAGGACATATGGAAGTAAACTGCATGCCTTCAAATATTAACATATGGCCTCATGCTTTATTATTGGCTGGGTACAGAGTTCTAGGTTCAAAGTACTTTTATCTCAGAACTTGGATGCTAATCTGTGTTCTATCCAATATTGCAGATGGGGGGGCTAAAGATAGCTTTATTCTTGTTCCTTTAAAGGTGATCTAGAAAGACTTTTTTGAAAACTTTTAGAATGTTCTAATCTTAATATTCTGAGATTTCACAAGCAAATTTCTGGAATTTTTTTTTTCTGTTGTGGTTTTCCCAATTCAGTCTCTCCAACAGTGAACTATTCCAAAGTGAACATTCACTTCTTTTAGTTTAGAAAGATTCTCAATTATTTATTTGATACATTCTTACATATTCTATTAATTGCTTTCAGAACATACTCAGATGTCGGACATTCTAAATTTCCATGCCCCTTTTTGTTTCTCATTTTAAAAATTTATGTACTTGGAGACTTTCATTTCCTTTCAGCATTTTTTTAAATTCTTAGGAGTTCTAATTCTTACTTTTATTTTATAGCTTCTCAATGTTTTAAAAATGCAACGTCTGTTCAAATCTTAAGCTAAAATAAAATTTTCATTTTATTACATGCCTTTCCCCAATTGGGATTTAGTTCTGTCTCTTGGACTTTATACTTAGTTTTCTTCACATGTGATGATCCTGAGCTACTGTTCATATTTAAGAATGACACCATTTGATTACACTAGATAAATGGCGTGGGGTTCTTTAGATATTCTGTCATTCTGTTCCCATAAATGAAAAAGGTTACCAGGACCTCTGCATTCATGGGAAGGGCTGGTAAGTAACTGAGAAATTCCCCAAATTCCAAAAGAGAGCTTCTAACTTAGACTGCCAACTCTTCACTCTAACTGCTCTAAGTTTCTATATGTTCAATTTGCTTTTCATATTTTGTTAAATTACTACATTCTTGTTTAAAACTTCAAACAGTACAAATAACTTTCTTTGACCAGAGCACCCAATTCCAGTTCACTCCCAAAAGAAACATTTGTCAGTTGGGTGTCTTCAAAACTTACACTATTTGCATACTCATATCAATACATTAGAAATATACTTTAAAATATCTAATACTGTATTATTCTGAAAAATTTGCTTTTTCAACCAGTATTTTAGCCGAATCCATGTCAATATTACCAGCCCATTTCCTCTTAAACTGCTGCATAGAACTTCTAACCATGACCCTGTTGATGGATGTGTACTTTCCAATGTTTTGTGACCATCCACATCCTTTAAAGTGAGCTTAATTGGCATTTTTAAAACTATACTGCCTCCAAAGTGGCAGTGATTATTATTTCTCCACACCACTGGCAATATTTGATGTTTAAATGTGCATCTCCTAATACTGGTAAGTTTAAGCAAAGATTTAAATTTATTGGACATCAATTTCTTCCATGATTTGCCAGTTCTTATCCTTTGCCCTTTTTTTTTTTTTTTTTTTGAGTTGGAGTCTCACTCTGTTGCCCAGACTGGAGTGCAGTGGCCGCTCCTGGCCACCGCAGCATCGACCTGCTGGGGCTCCAGCGATCCTTCCGCCTCAGCTTTCCAAGTAGCTGAACTACAGGCGCGCACTACCACACCCAGCTAATTTTTTGATTTATTGTAGAGATGAGGTCTCACCAAGTTGCCCAGGTGGGTCTTGAACCCGCGGGCTCAGGCAATCCACTCACCTCAGCCTCCCAATGTGCGGGATTACAGGCAGAGCTACCGAGCCCGGCCTGTATTCTTTTTTTAAAAAATTATTTTTTTAGAGACAGAGTCTCCCTATGTTGCCCAGGCTAGGTTCAAAGTCCTGCACTCAAGCGATCCTGATGAATAGGCCTACCATGATGACATGGGAGCATGACACGCTTTCCGGCCAGGAGATCAGGTACTATTTAAGGACTGGAGAGAAGAGGACCTGATCAACACCTATAGGAGAAGTGGAAAGGGCCCCTATGACATGCCACTCACAACTCCCATGGCATTGAAACTTGCTGGCATGAAGGCCTAGCTACATCACCCTAGAGTGAAGAAATTCATGCCAGACAATACGAGTTTATCCAGACCATCACCATCCTCAAACAAGATGTCAGGAGAACGGTCCTTAGAGCCAATCTCTGGTTTAAAATACTTGCTCATGTGGTTCCACCCTAGGCTGCTTACCGACCAGCACTGGCTGGGAATATCATTCCCTAGTCAGAATATCCCAGGTTATAGCAGATTCCACTAATCTTACTAACGCCAGATATGCCATCCAAGAACCCGAACAGTAAGTAGATGACCGTAGGGACCCGTTGGTTTCACCAGTGACCGGCTTCTCCTAGGTTCCCCCTTATAGAGGGAGAGTACTCATGAAAGTCCATAAGTTACTGAATGCGTGGTATTTATGTACTACATCACGGGAACGAAAATCCACCTTGCTTTGTGATCCTGGTCTACAAGGACAATGACAGATGCAACCTCATCTTTTCCCCATCATTGTTCCAGAATAATATCTTTTTTTTTTTTTTTTTTTTAGTTTGAGTCTAACTGTGTAACCCCGACTGGAGTGCAGCGGCTGCTCCTGGCCACTGCAGCCTCGACCTGCTGGGCTCCGGCGATCCTTCCGCCTCAGCCTTCCAAGTAGCTGGAACTAGAGGCACGCACTACCACGATCGGCTAGTTTTTGATTTATTGTAGAGATGAGGTCTCGCCAAGTTGCCCAGGCGGGTCTCTAACCCGCGGGCTCAAGCAATCCACTCACCTCAGCCTCCCAAAGCGCTGGGATTACAGGCTGAACCACCAAGCCCGGCTCTGGAAATATTTTTTAATGATCTCTAATAGGATTTGATAATAAATATGTTATTCAATTCAAGACCAGTTTTTTGGGATTTACAAACTGGAAGAATGGAGTAGTAATAAACTGAGATAGGTAAATTGAGGGAGGAGTAATATTTTGGACATGTGAGAATGATATTCAAAGACGTTCAAGTGATCAGTTCTACACAACTTTAGAGTTCAAGGAAGCAGTTTATGTCATAGAAATATATATAATTCAGTAACATATAAATGACATTTACAGCCAAGACACTGGATGAAATGACAAAGAGGATGAATGTACATGGACTAGAACAAGATCCGAAGAGTACAATGAGCTCAGGAGCGTCATGGGAAGTTGAAGAAATGAGGGAAAAGGGACACAGAAAAAAATGATCACTTCAGCGAAAGGAAGACTAGTGCTCTTGAAGCCAAATAAATGATGGAGGAAGTTGTCAGATGTATCAAATGTCACTGATAGATCCAATAAGATAAAGACTGAGAACTGATCAGGTAGGACTTTGGTGATCAAAGTCATATAATAGCTAGAAAGTTTAAATTAAATATGTGAAAGTAATGATAACTGCCTAGTATAGTAAGTATTTGATAGTAGTTGACAATTTAGATACCCAAGGCTTCATCTTTATGCTTGAACCTCAGGTGGACTTTACATGGTGAAACAGAAGTAGCTTGAAAATGGTAGAACAATGCTTTGCAAGTCTCTCACAACTAGTCCCTGATTCAAAGATGCCTCCGCACACAAGAAAACAGAGCAGCTCACTCTCTAAATTCCCCAGAGACTGTTTATGGTTGTGACAGAACATTATTTTTCTGATCTTTATTCTACCAAATCAACCTAGCCTCCTGCTCTTCCTAAGGATTTTTACCAGCAACTATCTCTATGTAAAATCATAAATACCAGAAAACATTTACTAAGATAGTAGAAGAAAACACTTGGTAGCCTAATACATATTGAAAGGAACATTCTAGGAGTCAGAACTGATAGAGGTCAAATGTCTACACTACAAAACCAACCTGCGAGTGTGAAGTCCAGCTTTATCACTTATTAGCTGTGTGAAATTAATGCCTCCATTTCCCCTCCTACAAAATAAGAAGAAATAGTAATAATAGCAGTACGTACAGGGTGGTGAGGATTTGATGAGTTAAAATGCCTAAAATACTTAGGGCAATGCTCAAAACTGTAAATAAATATACTGGCTCATAGAAGTAGAGGAGTTTGAATATCATTTACAAGACATACGTTGTTCTCACCCAAATCTAATAAGAAAGAGCTAAAGTCCAGAAATATGTTATTAAAACAAATGTGCTCATGTTGGTGGCTAGTCCTCTTTGGAAAGGATGTATTTATTCCCCACACAAGCAGTTCATTGCAGGTGCTTAGTAAGATAGATAACACTTGTAGACATGTTTATTGTACTGATAAGTTTTTATTTACTATTTAAGATTTGGTGGAAGGGAGATGCAAACACTCAACTGCAGTGGAATAAAGAAGTACATCTGAGAAGAGTATTTGAAAACAGTATCATTGGGCAGAAGTAGAATTTGTTCCAGTAAAACAAATAAAAACAAAATAAATGTCCACAATATAAATAGATATATCTTTATTCAAATTGAGCCAGAAAAAAAGGGGCAGTTTGGAGAAGAACATAGGGAAACAAAAGAAAAGTCAAAGTGCTTGAAATACGAGAAGAGCAAACTTTTGAAAATAAGCAGAAATCTTTAAAAGGAAACTGTGAAAAGGATTAAATAAAATATTGTACATCTAAATAAAAGAATTCTATGTAATTGTCAAAAATAATGTTAGATTCAAATATTTATTAATGATATAAAGTTGAACAAAGTAGTATGTATATGTAGTTACACTTTATTATCACACTTACATAACTAATTGTTATGACTATCATAACTAATAATTATGGGAAAACCAGAATAAAAAGGTAAATAAAAAGAAGTAAATGAACTATTATTTTAGCACCACTGAGAGAAGAAGTTGAAGTTAAGATACTTTATGCTTATATTTGCTTTATGCTTATATAAATGTGAAGATATAGTTGCAAGATCTCCTGCACTAGTGTCATGTCATCCTTACTGCTATCCCTAGTGTCACTCTTACCTCCTTTGTTTCCTCCACTTTATAACCACAAGGTTTATTAAAAGCACATACATCTGAATATGTTACCCTGAAGTTTAAAATATTTCAGTATCTCCTCAAATTCTCATGGTTCAAATTGGAAACCCTAATATGTCTGCAAAGGCCATTTGTGCTAGAGTTCTGCTACTTTCCTACTCCCTCCTTTTCTAACTACTCAGTTACTATGCTTGATTAAATTTCTCAGAAATGTCATGATTTCTTTTCCCTTCAGGACTGGAGACCAATTCTCCAGGACCTTTCCTATTCCCCTTCTTTTTACCAATAACTCCCATTCAATTTGGGGACATTTTGAACTGAATGTTTCTCAGAGTAGGAGCACCAATAATAATGGAAATAGCTCTTCGAATACTTGGAAAAACGAAGCAAAGTTTAAAAACTTTGCGAAACTCAAAATAATGGACATTTGTGTGAGATTATATTATTTTAAAATATGATAATCCAACCTTGAAGCAAAAAAAAAAAAGCCGGGCTCAGTGGCTCAGCCTGTAATCCAGTGCCTTGGGAGGCTGAGGTGAGTGGATTGCCTGAGCCCACGGGTTCGAGACCCACCTGGGCAACTTGGCGAGACCTCATCTCTACAATAAATCAAAAAATTAGCCGGGCGTGGTAGTGCGTGCCTGTAGTTCCAGCTACTTGGAAGGCTGAGCCCAGCAGGTCGAGGTTGCGGTGGCTGGGAGCGGTCACTGCACTCCAGTCTGGGCGACAGAGTGAGACTCCAACTTAAAAAAAAAAAAAAAAGATAAACAGATGAAACACTTACAGAGTACTCAATAAGTTCTGCATGTTTTACAGGAAAAAAAACTCACAAAATCATTAAATAAACCACAAACTATGTACTTCAGGATACTATTTTACAAATGAGGAAACTATAGACTGAAGAGGTTACCAGAGATTTCTAAAGTCAAACTGGATTCCAGTCCAGAGCTGTTTAAATATAAAACATGTACATTTTTCACTGCACCCTCTACTCAGCAGTCTACAAATAACTCTAACACAAAGCAGAATGTGATTGGTGTGACAATAAGAGAAAACATATGGTATGGTGAGAGTCCTTTAAGAGAAGCATCCTTCAGTAGAACTCTACCTGGTTGTTGAAAACAATGCTAGAGAAGTATAAAAGAGGATTTGGAAAGCTTTCCTGGGGAGGAGGTATTTGAGTTGGACCTTGAAATCACTCAGGGAGGACTTGGGAATGAATCACACAAGTAGCAAAACCAAAAAGGATCATATTAGAAACAAAAGCATGACAGTGTTATTTTTACATTCAGAAAGAGTTCACACATCCTGCCCAGTCCTCCTATACAACATTCCTAACTGTCACAGATGACTTGGCAGAGGTAGTAACTCTGGTGACATTTTGGGGAAGGCAGCTGATCAAATTCTAACAAGCTAAAACATAAAGCATTCCTGAGGAACTTGTGGGTTGGTAGGAATCTAGAGGAATTCCTTTGGGTAGATGAAGAGTGAACTATCTGTCTTTCATATCTACTAAGGACAAAAAGCAGCACTTAAGAAAGATGTTGTCCGACCTGGAGTTGGCAAATACTTTGGGAAGTGACAATTTTAAAAAGGCTGAGAAACATTGCTATAATTACATTATATTTATCTGTTTCCTTCACTATGAAATGAACTTTGGATTTATATCCATAGCAAAAAGCTTTGCCTTGTTATAGTTTCATATACTTGGCTGAACTGAGTTGAAGTAATGGCTGAAGACTGAACAAAGTGCAATAAAAATTAGATGAAAGAGTAAGGTATCCAGTGGTCCCAAACCTGGCTGCACTTGAGAATCTTGGAAAGGGCCCAGAACTACTTCATCTGTCCCTGTGCATGCAAATCATCATGGTTCCCAGCCAAGTTAGCAGGTCCCCAAGAGCAGCCATGCCAGCAGCTCACATGGGAACCAACACAAGAATACTGGTTGGCCCATATCTCAGGTCAAGGGCACCTTTTTTGTGCTATAAGGGTATTCATTTCCAAAAACCTTTTGTGAGAGAAGAATGAAGGAGAGAAAGTATGAAAAGCAGAAAGCAGGTGGTGAACTAAAGTCAGGATTATGTAGTTATCTTTCCCTGAGTGTGGCGGGAGCTGAAAAACTTGTTGATCCCCAGGAAATATCACATACATTTTTACTCCAGCCTTACCCCCATAAAGGATCTATCAGGCCTGGACTTTCACTGGGAACCACAGATAATGAATCAGGTGCCCTGGGTCCAAACTTTGCCTCTATCCAGTAACCACACAAGGAATATAACTGCCCTCTTCTTCTCTGAGGAATGAACTGAAACAGGCAAACCATCAGGCTACACCACCTCTGCCCTACCTCACTCTTCCTAGGTTCAGCTCTCTAACTCCCAAGCCACTTCCTCCAAAAGTAGGTCCTCTCCTCCATAGCCACAGAGTCCTGAGAGTGGAGAGGCAAACAGCTGTTTTCCTTCTTTATGTCTCCAGTCTCTAGGATATCCAATCACACTGCCCAAGAAATGTAGCCTCCCAGGGTCATGCATACACAGATTGGTAGGCACTGTGCTGCAGAATGAGGCAGTTCTGGGTCATTTCCCCCTTCTCTTTCTATGGAATTAAACAGACTCATAAATATTCCAGGGTGATCTTTACTCAGCTCACGAATTTAACCTCAAAATGAAGTACCAGAAATGAAAGGCCATTAATGTCAGGGCTGATCTGGACCCAAGTCTTAATGTAGAACCTAATCTTAGCCCCTTCTCTATCCTTTCCCCTCTCAGAGAGTTGGACAATAGTAGTTACAAATCCAACTTCCAGCTAACTTTCTGAAAGCCCTGTTTCTGCTATGAAGACGCTAGTTGCTGGCAGAGGAATCCCACCTGAGTATCTAGCCTCAGAAAAGTCCAAGGAACAGAATATTGGTATAATTGCTGAGAACTTATTATGTCTTAGGGGCTACCCTAAGTACTTTAAATGTCTTAACCCATTTTTAAAATTTTCTTATTTTTATAGATTCAGGGGTACAAGTGCAGCTTTGTTACATGGATATATTGTACACTGGTGAAGTCTGGGCTTTTGGTATAACCATCACTTGAATAGCACACATTGTCCCAAATAGGTATTTTCTCATCCCTCGGTCCCCTCCACCTTTTAGAGTCTCCAGCGACTATTATTTTACTCTTCGTGTCAATGTGTACACATTGTTTAGCTTTCACTTATAAGTGAGAACGTGTGGTATTTGACTTTCTGTTTCTGGGTTATTTCACTTAAGATAATGACACTCATTTCCATTCATGTTGCTGCAAAATGCATGATTTCATTCTTTTTTATGACTGAGTAGTACCCTATGGTGTGTGTGCACATGCATGCATATGTGTATTACATTTTCTTTATCCACTGATAGACACTTAGGTTGATTCCATGACTTTGCTATCATGAACAGTGCTGCGATAAACATACAGGTGCAGGTATCTTTTTTTATACCTTTGGGTATATACCAGTAGTGGGATTGCTGGATTGAATGGCAGTTCTGTTTTTAATTCTTTGAGAAATCTCCATACTGCTTTCTACAGGAACTGAACTAACTTACATTCCCACCAACAGTGTTTAAGCATTCCCTTTTTTTCACATCCTCACCAACATCTGCTTATTGATTTTTTAAATAATAGCCATTCTGATCAATGTAAGATAGTATCTTATTGTGGTTTTAATTTGCATTTCTCTAATTAGTGATGTTGAGCATCTCCTAATATGTTTGTTGGCCACTTGTATGTCTTCTTTTGAAAAATGTCTGTTTATGTCCTTTGCCCACTTTTTAATGGGGTTATTTTTTCTTGGTATTAACCCTTTTTTTTTCTTTTTCACTATTTCCCTGGCATATAGAACAACCCCTAACCCATGATGGGGGCTCAATAACTATTTGTGAATGAATGTACATGAATCTGACCTCCGACCTCATTTGGCTGAGGTAGTTAGTTACAGCTAGTGAGCAGTGGAGCAGGATTAGAATCTAGGCAGTCAGCTGTTTTGGCACAGTGGCTCACGCCTCGAATCTCAGCACTTTGGGAGGCTGAGGCGGGGAGGATTGCTTGAGCCTAGGAGTTCAAGACCAGCCTGGGTAACATAGCGAGACCTCATATCTATAAAAAAGTTTTTTTAATTAGCCAGGTGTGGTGGTACACACCTGTAGTCCCAGTAGTCCCAGCTATTCTGGAGGCTGAAGAGAAAGGATTGCCTGAGCCCAGGAGGGTTGAGGCTGTCATGATTTGTGATCATGCCACTGTATTCCAGCCCGGGTAACAGAGTAAGACCGTGACTCAAAAAAAAAAAAAAAAAAAAAAAAGGAATCTAGGCAGTTAGTCTTCAGTACACACATGTAATTACTACCTTATTTACTTCTCTAAACAGCAGAATTTTAGTCAAAAGGGCAATCCAGCCTCTCCCAGGATCACAAACTGCAAGTCCTAAAAACCCCGATCACCCTGCCATCCAGTTGAGGAACAAACTCCCTAAGATGACAAGAAAAAAGTGAACAGATAAAAAGGAGACACCTGGTCCAGACTAGTGGCTGAGAGACCTTACCCTAAATCCCATTCTAGCTGTTCCCCACCATCATGGATTCCTTGGGCATCTTCTCAGAATATGCTAGAAGAGAGGTAGAAAGCCAGGAGCTTAGGAAAGAGAAACATTAGCTTCCTGGGCAGAACAATGGTAGGGGTTAGCTGGGGCAGGCAGCAGAGATCAAAGGGAGAATGCTGGAGTCAGGACTAGGCAAAGTAAATAATGCCCCCTGCTATAAGTATGACTGAGCCAGGAGCACAGTGTACCAGCCACAAAGCGGGTCACCGCCCAGAGTGGGTAGGGATAGAAGAGGCAGGTCAGCCTACTTATATAACATGTTCATCTGATTAACCCAGAATCAATTCTAGTGAGCAAAAAAGTTACTGAGACTCGAGAACGTGCCAGGTACTACAAAACTAGGGGCAGGGGGAAATGGTCACATCAATCCTCCTCATAACAGGTCTGAGTTAACACAAAGATAATAAGTC
This sequence comes from Tarsius wallacei, assembly GCA_963574415.1. Classification (NCBI taxonomy): domain Eukaryota; kingdom Metazoa; phylum Chordata; class Mammalia; order Primates; family Tarsiidae; genus Tarsius; species Tarsius wallacei. Next base: position 21,284 of record CAUYQG010029042.1, read on the forward strand.
AAAGTCCCTACCTCAAAGAGGTTTTGTTTTTCAAATGACTTGCTATAACAGAGTCATAAGTAAAGGGTAATAGAAACCCAGAGGAGAAGAAAGGGATGAATTTTGACAGAGAGTCCTGCAAGAATCATCAAAGGTGGTAACATCAAGGTAAGACTTACAAAGTTAGGCTTCGAATGTGTACTGGAAGCATGTGAAGCACAGAGGTGTAAAAAGTCAGAATATATAGAGGTACCTCTTGGGAAATGAGACTAGAAGGCTAAATTCACATTCACTAGATTGCAAAGGGCTTCATTTTCTTAATTAAGGTTATGCCCGTGGGAATTTCCTTTTGTTTTACAGAGTGGCTTTCTCCACTACACAACTGTTTGCCAAAGTTTTCTTGGCTCCAAACTAATATTGATATAATGGTGAGGAATCTGAAGCTTCCTCTAGGGCTTCCTTTTTTGGCTCTCTGGTTTATTCAAACTCTTTTAGTAGTTCTTCACTACTTCCTTCTAGTACTGTGACTTTTCACTAGCCACATGAGCTCTATTACTCTTTCATCTCCAAGAGCCTTTACTCTCTCATCTCCAATTCACTAGGACTTTGGATCTGCTATATAGCCACATCACAAACTTCAGGGAAACTGAAGTTACAGAAATCCTAAAGGGCATTTTATTTCCCCTTCTGGTCCCTATTGCAGACCATCTTGGTTCCTAGGGTCCAAACTCCCCTCTTCAGCAGTAACTCTCATCTTCAACAAATCTAAAACTCACTCCCAGTGGTCCAGAAAGTCTAAGACTCCCTCAGATTTGCTGGAGAGATCCCAATTGCCACTTTCAACTAGAAATAAGTGAGCTGCCTCCCTCCTCTCCTCCCTCCTCCTTTCCTCTGAGACTTTTCAGAAAACCTTTTAGAATCCTGGGTAAGAAAAGGCTAGACCCTGATCTGCTGCTCGCCCTATCAATATGGTCCCACAGTCTGAGGATACAGACCTAACACACAAAAGAAAAAGGGAAAACAACTAATTGGAGCTCTCCAGCATCAAACTTTGAGCAAATCTTTGGTTTTGGCACCGGCCCCAGAAACTGGCAGAGAACCAAGGCACTGGCACTGACCATCACAATATCACAATCACCAGGGCAGGGCCCCCAACACATGACTAGTCGAAGAGTAAGAATTTCTCTTCTCCCTCTTTGCAATGAGGTAAACACTGCTGGTATGGATACAAACTTTCTTCCCTAGAGAGCCCAAATCTTAGTTTAGGAAATCATGGTAATGTTCACCATTAGCTTTTCTTAGGGATAAGAGCATATTAGAAAACTCTTCTAAGGTCTCAAATTGCCAGAGGGTTGGTCAAAATAAAGAGAAAGGAATGAGAAAAATGACTTAGGAAGAAGACTATAATGAGAAAGACTTGGCTAGCTTCAGTGGCTCACACCTATAATCCCAGCACTTCGGAGGGCTGAAGCAGGAGGATCACTTGAAGCCAGGAGTTTGAGACCAGCCTAGGCAACATAGTGAGACCCTGTCTCTACAAAAAATACAAAAGTTAGCCAGGCATGGTGGCACGTGCCTGTAGTCCTAGCTACAGGTGAGAGGATCACTTGAGCCCAAGAGTTCAAGGCTACAGTGAGCTATGATTGTACTACTGCACTCCAGTCTGGGTGACAGAGTGAGACTCTGCCTCTTAAAAAACAGGTTGAGTGGGGGAGGGAAGGAAGAAAAGAGGGGAGGAGGAGGGAGGAAGAGAGACAGATTCTTCAAGAAAAACAACTCCCCCTCTGACAATCCATTCATATTTAATAAATATTTACTATCTACTATGATGTTCACAACTATTTAGATGGTGGGAATATAGTGTAGTGAACCAAAGAGATAAAAATCCCTGCCCTCTTGAAAGTTACATTCTAGAGGGAGATCAATAACAAATATATAGCTAATCAAAACTTATACGCTGTCAGGTGGTAACAGCACCATGGGGAAAAATAAGTCAGCAAAGGCATATAGAATGCAGGGAGGAATGTGTTGCAATTTTAAATAAAGATGAAAGAAGTCCTCACTGAGAGGATATTTCAAAAAGGCCTAAATGGAAGTGAGAGAATGATCCATATGGCTATCTGGGTCAAGTGACCAATTCCCAATTTACCTGGGAGAGTCCTGGTTTATGTTTGTTGTCCTAATTTAATTACTAATAGAGTTCCCTTTCTCAATTTGAATCAGAAATTAGATGGTTACCCTCTATCAGAGGAAAAGCTTGGCAGGTATGCGTCTGTGTTTATTTGAAGTTGTGAAATAATGTAGTATATCATCTTTTATTCTGTAAAATGGGCAACCATTAGAGCTTAGAAGCAGAAGAGTGAAATGAAATAATATACATTTTTAAAGGATCACTCTGAGTGTGAAAAGGCAAGAGAAGAAGCAGGCAGATCTGTTAGGAGTCAGTCACAATCACTAGGTGAGATGATAGTATCTTGGACCAGGGAGGTAGTAGTGAAGGTGGTAAGAAGTGATGAGTTTCTGAATATATTTAAAGGTAATGGCCCAAATACCTGAAAGCTGATGGATTGGGTGTGGGATGTGAGAAGAGTCAAGGAGATTCTGCTCTACTGAATAAGGTAAATGTTTCCGAGGGATGATCCAGAAACCTACAGTGAAATCCCTAAATCGAAAATAATCTGAAATAGTCCCTAGGTCCACAACACTGATCCAACTTCAGTAGTAAAAGGGTGAGAATCGAAAGGAAAGGTGAACCCAATGTCTGAGGAAATTATCAGCGTTTTAAAAAAGAAAGCCCCGGGCTCGGTGGCTCAGCCTGTAATCCCGCGCCTTGGGAGGCTGAGGTAAGTGGATTGCCTGAGCCCGCAGGTTCGAGACCCGCCTGGGCAAGCGAGACCTCATCTTTACAATAAATTACAAAATTAGCCGGGTGTGGTAGCGTGCGCCTGTAGTTCCAGCTATGTGGAAGGCTGAGGCGGAAGGATCGCTGGAGCCCAGCAGGTCGAGGCTACGGTGGCCGGGAGCGGCCACTGCACTCCAGCCTGGGTGACACAGTGAGACTCCAACTCAAAAAAAAAAAAAAAAAAAAAAAAGAAAGCCAAAAGTAGCTTCTCACTCAAAGAGGAAGAAACAACACTGTCCAGAAATTAGGGGGAAAAAAATCTTGGTGGGGGGAAGAGAGAGAGAAGTAGAAACATGGTAAATTTTGGCTTTAGAGTCTCAAAGACTTTAGAGTCTCAAAGACCTAAGGTGATCTTCTATTTGCTAGCTATGACACTTTGGGCAAGCTATTAAACTCAATGTCTTCTTTTGAGAGAGAGAGAGAGAGAGAGAGGCCAGATCAGAGGAGGAGAGGGAAAGAGATACCGCAAGTAGAGAGTGGGGGACTGAGACTAACAACATCTACATTCATAGAGTTTGTGAAAGGATTAAGTGAGAGAATATAATAAGTGCCCAAGTAATGTCTGTTCCTTCCCTTTGCAAGACACACTGAAATTTTTCTTGCCTGGCCCTACTCTAGTGCCAAGTAGGTTCAAGAAATGCACCAATGATAAAGTACATAGAGAAACTGGGGACTGATCCAATTTCAGATGGTCCCTGGCTTACAATTTTTCGACTTTACTGATGGTGAGAAAGTGATATGCATTCAGTATGCTCCCTGACTTACAATGGAGCTACCTACAGATAGACCTATCCTAAGTCAAAAACACACTTTCAACTTAGGATATTTTCAACTAGGCTGAGTTTATTGGAACATAATTCCATGGTAAGTTGAGAAGCATCTGTATTAACTTTTCTCCACTAGCAGCCCAAAACATATGATCTAATAATTCAGGGACTGGTTAAGGCCCAGATCAGGGAGACAGAGTCATGGAAACCTATTTAGTAACCTGGGGGTAGTTCACTGTCCACCATCACCCTCCTAGCCCACTCTTTAGACTCTACTAAATACCAAGGCAGTATGGCTTTTGTGTCAGAAGGTCCTGGGTTTAAATTCTGGCTTTGACAATTACCAGCTATGTTACTAATCTCTTTTAGCTTCTGTTCCTTCACCAGGAAATTGAGGAGATCAATACTTACTTTTATGAGACGGATGGAAGAGGTACATGAGATGATATTTGTAAAAGGTGCTTGCTCAGTATGTATTATGTCTCCTTACCTCCCCAAAACAACTCTTGTTGTTCCTCAAAGATCTCCTTTCATCTGTAATTCTTCAGAACCTACCCAAGAGGTCATGATTTCACCTGCACTGTGGAAGGTAAAGCTACTACTCTTTTCAGAAACACACAAAAGCTCAAACAGCTTGCTTTCTAACAAGATTTTAGCAACTTATTCAACAATGCTCCTCCCAAGAACTCTTTCTTACCATCATTTCCTATCCTGATGTGGCTTGTGCCAAATGCTCTGCTATGTTATTTCCATCTTTAAGTAATATACTTACTATATTAAGTATTAAATAATACACTCAATAAGGGCTATTTGAAAACAGAAAAACATGACTTGCAAATACACATACAAATATTTAAAACCAAATGATTTTTGATGGGACTAATCTGTTTCCTCAAGTCTAAGAGAAAAAAACATTAATAGGACAGAGAAAAGAAATACGGTGGTAATGTCCAGATTTTTAAAAGACAGCCACTTTACTCTCTCTCATTTCAAATCTTCCACAATAGCTCAAATAATGAGCTGTCTCTGAGTTTCAGGCAAGTTCAAACCCTTTTGTCCCTCACAGAATATCGCTCTATCAGTTCACTGATCAGAAACCTTGGGGATCTGGGAAAGAACACCATATCCTAAACACACAAGGCACACTGCCCTTGAAGGTCTGTATGTAAAACCAGCGACAACTGACACTGCTCTGTGTTTGGTCTGATTTAGCCTTGTTTGGGTCTGTGCCTGCAGCAAGGCCTTCCCTGACCATTCTGCCCTGCTGCTGCTGACCTCACCATGCTCCATGATAAGCCTCTGACTCCTGAGCATCCACTTAGTGCTGGGCTCTAAGGAAAAAGAATCTTGTGTTTAGGGACTTCGCAAATTAATTAAATTATACTTCACGTCCTTGCTTCCCTCACTTTTAAAACAAGGTGGGAGAATGGATGTATGCATACATTCATACATGCAAGCATGTATGTATGCAATCTGGTCAAGTTACTAATCACTTTCTTTCTGGCCTTCTTCAACATGGGATAATTTTTGCTGCCTCACTCTCGCAATCATGAAAATACAATAGGTACAGAGTTCAAACAGAGATAAAGTCCAGGTCCTGCTTATATTATTCAGATTTTTCTGGCTCATTCTGAGACCTGGCTAGCCTCCTGGACTGCACAATTAGCAGAGAAGGGGGATGGGAAGAAAGACTATAAAGAGACATCTGAACTGAAGGCTTGCATAATATTAGTAAGATTTACTAACTTTTTAAAGACTTTCTATATGCTAGGTACTAGGTTATGCATTTTCATACATTATCCCAACTACCCTCTATACTAACCCTATCAGCAAGGTACTAAAATCATTCCTGTTTTATATATAAGAAAATAAAGGCTCAAAGAGGTTAAGTAGCTTGACTAAGGTTACAAAACAATAGAAGTAGAAGACCCAGGAGGCTGAACTCTAGAACCTACATGTGAACCACTACACTATAATGCGTCTCAGGATCAGCCAATGAGACATCCACTTCACCCTCCCACCCTTTATCCTTGTGAAGAAGCTGGTCCTTGTTCTGAGATCTAGTAGTACTAGAAGCTAGTTCCCATCTCCTTTCTTAAATCTCTACAAAGCTCAAGAGGCTGCTAGAGGGAAAAGGTAAAATGCCCTCTAGAAAAGGAGGCCTTACTTCACCTCTTGAGTATCCTCCAATTGTACTGGAAAATCAGAAAAATGAATATCTGGTATGGGGAGGCTCTAGACTCTGAATCTCCTTTTAAAACAAGTACAGCCCCTCAGAGTCATAGCAGGAAGGCCCCTCAGCTCTGCCCCAAAAGAAAAATAATGGTAAAGGGAGTGGAAGTAGAAGTGGGGGCAGGGCAGCTGCTCTCATAAGAGCCCTTTGTGGTGGCTGCCTCTGAAAGGAGGTTTTGCTAGACAAGGTGGAACTTCTCAAGGTGACAAGCAAATGGTACAGACTGAGCCGTGACCCTCTGCTCACTCCATAACTACCCCTCCCCTTTGGAGGGCCAGAGCCTAAACTGTCCCCGGAGCCCCACCCGGCCCCAGCACAAACCATGGCTTTCTAGTCTGGAGAGCAACTAACGAGCAGCAGAGGGGCTCGGGGGACGAAAGTGGTTTCCTGGGGGGGACAAATCCTCAGAGCCCCGCAGAAAGCGCAGTAGCAACTCTCATTCCTTCTTTTCTCTACTCCCACTCCTTCTCCAAGAAGAACAAGCAGCTCCTGTCAGCCCTGGCTCAGGGAGGGGGCTCCGACCAGCCTAGCAACAAGTCTGAACATCAGTTTAGCACCTCTCTCAAATTCAGCCACCTCAACATCCTTTCCCGAATGGAAATGAAACAATGTGGTAGAAATTGGAAATAAAAAAAGCATCAAGTTTAATATCCAAAAGAAAACCACAGCTACAAGGCAGGCATTCCGGCCCTGAGAGCTCTTGATCCCTGCCCTGTGCCAGTAGCACTGTGCAGGAGTTACAGATTTCACTTTTCTTACTGTTTTAATGGAGAAGAGAGGACAGTCAGCTGGGCACAGAGGTGATTTAGAGGACCTGGCAGTATTCTCTGTAGGACCTCCACCACCAAAGGGATTCTCTTTCATTCCAGATTACACGCTTGACAGCTGGGAACACAGCCCATGGCGGCTGTGTTCTCATGGGCTCCCTGCCCCCACTCTGCTTGCTCTCTGCCCTCCGTAGGGTAACAGTGTCCTCTCTGCTCTGAGAAATCTTACTCTATAGGGTGATGCACCACCTACACACACACACACACACACACACACACACACACACACACACACCCATCCACACACACACACAAACATACACACTCATGACTTCATGACCTTGGTTAGTAAAGATTTCTTAACAGGACACAAACCACAAAGGAAAAGATTGATAAATTGGACTAGATAAAAATTAGGAACTTCTGTTCATTGAATGACACACTTAAGAGAGCAAAAGGCAAGCTACAGAGTAGGAGAAAACATTTGCAATATATATAACCAACAAAGGACTCATTTCCAAAATATATGAAAAACTCTTAAAAGTCAGTAAGAGCCGGGCTCGGTGGCTCAGCCTGTAATCCCGCGCCTTTGGGAGGCTGAGGTGAGTGGATTGCCTGAGCCCGCGGGTTCGAGACCTGCCTGGGCAAGCGAGACCTCATCTCTACAATAAATCAAAAAATCAGCCGGGCG
>CAUYQG010029050.1:0-17209 GCA_963574415.1 Tarsius wallacei
AGGTGAGTGGATTGCCTGAGCCCGCGGGTTCGAGACCCGCCTGGGCAAGCGAGACCTCATCTCTACAATAAATCAAAAAAAAAAAAAAAATCAGCCGGGCGTGGTAGCGCGCGCCTGTAGTTCCAGCTACTTGGAAGGCTGGGGCGGAAGGATCGCTGGAGCCCAGCAGGTCGAGGCTGCGGTGGCCGGAAGCAGCCACTGCACTCCAGTCTGGGCGACAGAGTGAGACTCCAACTCAAAAAAATAAAAAAATAAAAAAATAAAAACACCATGATTTATTAGTCATAACCACAGATTCCTGTGTGACAGGACCTCCCGGTTGCCATTTTGACCTTATTGATCATAACAACAACTATATTCCCCTTGTTTGGCTATGTGTTGCCACCTGACCGACCTCTGCTCTTCTGGACTCTTAATATTTGCACTGATATTAGAGAGCTCATATAGAGAGATACGGAACCATATCTCCCATAGTCAGCTCCAGAATAACAGAGCAAAACAATATCTATTTCTGAGCTGCTTAAATATTTTGGATCCACCCCTCACTAGTGTATTTATTTTCACCTTAGTCAAGGGTATGTTGCCTGGGCCTTCCCCCCCCAAAAATAGTCATTTGATGGGTTCTCTGGTTTTATGAAATAGACCCATTCTAACATGCCCTCTTTGGCGATTCCTAAAAGTTCTAAACACCAACCTCCCGTATGACCCCGCAATTCCCCTACTGGGAATATACCCTGAAGAACACAAATCACTCTATAAAAAAGATACCTGCACACGTATGTTTATTGCAGCATTGTTCACAATAGCAAGAACCTGGAAGCAACCATGCTGTCCATCAAAAGAAGGCTGGATTTAAAAAATGTGGTACATATACACAATGGAATATACTACGCAGCCATAAGAAAGAACGAAATCATGAATTTCGCAGCAACCTGGATGGAACTAGAGTCCATAATACTGAGTGACCTTTCACAGAAACAAAAAACTAAGTATCACATGTTCTCACTCATATAGTAGACCTTGATCATCCAACGTGCTACCACAAGAAAATGACTGACAATGGTGGGAAACTATGCGGGGGGAGGGCGATGGGATTAATGGTGATAAATATCTGTCTGGGGATGGGGAGACACCTCTTACCATCAAGGGTGCCTGAAGGAAGCATTTCTGTATGCCTAACCCCTAACTGTACCCCATAATACCATAATAAAAAAATAAAATAAAATATAAAAAAAATAAAAAATAAAAAATAAAAGCCTTTTGATTCCTTTCTTAACACTCTGAAAAAGCAATTGAAGCATTTCATCTCATTTCATGTTGTTCACATTTTACCCCAAATTTTTAGGAGTTATCCCAGAAATCTCAATGTTAGGCATGGCTCTAGGTCCCCTTACAAGATATGTTAAATATCAAGTCACTTCAGAATACTCACATATTGAAAACAAAAAGTCCTTTCCTTATCTAACTTTGTATTCCACTTTCCTCTAAGAAAGTAGCCTCAAGATACATGTCCAAGCATTTTCCCCGGTTCTTGATGGTACATATTGTTAGATTCTGCAGCTCCATTGATTATTAACACATTTCCTCCCTCAGTAGAGCCAGACTTTCCTCAGATGGGCCATGTTAACATGATCTATAGTTGGTCCAGTGGCTAGAGGTGATGCAGGGGCAGATTTGAAGATGAGCAATTATTGTTTTATAAAATGTCTGCCTCAGATACAACCACTGCATAGTCTTTAGAAGAAGTGCTGTTACCTACTAATAAGGAAGAATGGACTATTTTTTGCAGGTCCACGTTGCTTTAAACATTGCTGAGAATTCAGTGCTTGCCAGTGAATAAACTTAAATGACCCCATACCAAGTCTCAAGTTGTGACTCATTCCGCATCAGAGTCATAATTTTCAGCCTTCTCTGACACTGTCATGCTCTTAAAAATCAGGTATTGATCCCGGTCTTCAGTATGGTTTGCCTTTTCACTACAGGAGATGAGGGTCTTTTTATGAGCTGTCATGGAGGCCTTCTAGCTTTTACACAGTGAGTTAAGTTGGCAGTTGGCTGACCTGAGCCCGTCTTTTTTTCCTTTCAGTGCATCAATATTGCTCAGAAACAACCAATTCTATAGTCCATTTTTCCAATATCTCCCAAAATGCTAGATATATCACATGAGGCAATGAATCCTCTGCTACTTGTGAGTCCATCTCAATTAACCACAGGTGAAAGTTTAGCAATTTTAAAGCAACAAGAAGCTGCTATTGTATTTTAACTGATAAGTGGTACAACTTCAGAATTCTATTATTATAATCCACTTCCTGTGATTATTTTTGGTCACAATTGTCCCAGGTAAGTTTTCTTAGAAGTAGGTCCTGGGACAAGTATCAACATGCACATCATTTACCAAAATAGCTCCCTCAAAGGAAACCACTAGAAGATTTGGGGAGCAATACAAGGATGGGGCAGAAGCCAAACAAGGGCATGATAACAGATAATGTCCCCCAAATGTAGATTTAGTTTGACCCCACAGGAGAACCTCAGGGTCTATTATGTCCCAGAGTTGTTCTTGTCTGATGCAAAAGAGCAGGGATTTTCATATGCCTTCACTTATTAGTCAGTGTTTAAGGCCCAAGAGGGATATAAATTTGCAAGCACTTCTCCTTCTTCATACATGTGGGTAAAGGGGTTTGTTCTGAAAGTCAAGGACAGTCACCTGCAAAAGAAATTCAAGTGCTCGCTGCTTAAACAAAAAGCATATCAACATGGAGGAGATCACAAAATATATCTGAGAAGGTCTGGTTAGAGCACTGGTATTGTCTGCTACAAATGGTGATCTCGTAAAATAGTATTTTGTTGCCATGGAAATGCAGAAGTTTATACCAGGGACTAGGAAAGAGGTGGATAGTAAGGAAGTAAAAGAAGCATGTATAAATCACTTACCCCAAAAGTTTGGTGGTTAAAAAGGGGGATAGTTAATTTACTTAGACCATATTCTGTGCCAGACACCGAGTTAGGACCTGTGAGAAGAGAGAAAAATAAAATGCAAACCTACTATTGGTAAAGGAATAGGCACATGGACCAATGGAACAGGTTAGAGATTCTGGAAGCAAAATCTCAATTTCTCAGCCAACTCTGCTTTGGCAAAGCCTCCACCAACAACCACTGGGGGGAAGAGAACCTATTCAGTAAATGGTGCTGGGAAAACTGGCTGACCACATATAGAATATTGAAACAGGACCCCTACCTATCATCATACACAAAAATCAACTCTAAATGGATCAAAGCCCAAAATGTAAAACCTCAAACTATAAGAACCTTAGAAAAAGCATGAGACTCCCTTATGGAAATTGAAATAGGCAACCAGTTCCTGATGAAAACCCCAAGTGTGCACACCATAAGAGATAAGACAGACAAGTGGGACCTCATCAAACTGAAAAGCTTCTGCAAAGCAAAAGAAACTATCAGGAGAAAGAGAAGATAGACGACAGAATGGGAAAAAATATTTGCCAACTGTATATCTGACAAAAGCCTAACATCCAGGATCTACAAGGAACTAAAACATGCCAAAAGGAAAAAAACAAACAGCCCTGTTAAAAAGAGGGCAAAAGACATGAATAGACACTTCTCAAAAGAAGATATATGGGCAGGCAACAAACACATAAAAAAGTGCTCAGCCTCACTAATCATCAGAGAAATGCAAATCAAAACCACATTGAGACACCATTTAACCCCAGTAAGAATGGCCATCATTAGTAAAACAAACAACAGATATTGGCGAGGATGCAGAGAAAAAGGAAAGCTTCTACACTGCTGATGGGAATGCAAACTACTGCAACGTCTTTGGAAAACAGTGTGGCAATTTCTAAAGGAACTAGACACTGACCTTCTATATGACCCAGCAATCCCCCTCCTGGGAATATACCTGGAGGAACTCAAATCATTCTCCAAAAAGATACTTGCACATGCGTGTTTATAGCAGCACTATTCACAATAGCAAAAACGTGGAACCAACCATGGTGCCCATCGAAACTGGACTGGAGGGAAAAAAAGTGGTACATATACGCAATAGAATATTATGCAACCATAAAGAAGGACAAACATATGGACTTCACAGCAACTTGGATGGATTTAGAGTCTATCATACTCATTGATCTATCACAGAAACAAAGAACAGAGTACCACATATTCTTACTCATAAGTGGACCCTGAACTTTTAGCATAATACTATAAGAAAGGGATTGGCTGTAGCTGAGGGATAAGGGGGATGACACAACATCAATAAGGGTACCTGATCTCAAACCAAGCAAAGTGGGGACCAAAGGGAGGCCCAAACTTTACCTGTACAATGACCACTTGTATACCTAATCCTGAATTGTACTCCACATCTTTAAAATTAAAAAAAGAATACAAACCTATTCTTGGGAGCACAAAACCTATTTGAAGCAGCTGAAAGAGTTGCATTGTCCAGGCCTATTATAAAAATATAATAATTAAGATAGTGTGCCAGGATTGACAAATACACCAAGAAAGAGAATGGAGAGTCTAGAAATAGAGCCACACAGAGTCATCTTATTATGACAATGGTGACACTGCAATATAATGGAGAGATAATCTTTTCAATAAATGTTGCTGTGCCAATTGGCTATCCAGCTATTAAAAATGAATATTGACCCATTTCTCATATCATATAAAAGAATATACAATATAACTCTTAGAAGAAAGCATTAGATTTTTTGAAAACTAGTAATTGACCCAGAAATCCCCCATCTGGAAATAGACCAGGAGGAACTCAAATCATTTTACAAAAATGATACCTGCACATGTATGTTCATTGTAGCACTATTCACAATAGTAAAAACATGGAACCAACCCTACTGTCCATCAAAAGTGGATGGGAGTTTTTAAAACATGGTGCATATACACAATGGAATATTATGCAGCCATAAGGAAAGACAAATTTGGGGACTTTGCATCAACGTGGATGGATTTAGAAACTCTTGTTCTCAGTGATTTATCACAGAAACATGAACTGAGTACCTCGCGTTCTCCCTCATAAGTGCGTCCTGAACATTTATCACAATACTACAGGAGAGGGATCACCAGTAGTGGGACACCGCCAGGGTGGGGGTGGGGGGACGGCACATAACATCACTAAGAGTACCTGATCCTAAACCAGAGGGAGTGAGGACCAGTGGGAAGCCCAAATTTCACCTGCACTTAGACCACTTGTGTGCCTAATCCTGACTTATACCCCACATCTTTAAAATAAAATAAAGGGGGAAAACGTTTTTCTATATCAATGTCATAAGAATTTTGTTAAAGTTTTAAAAAAGAAGAAAGCATTAGAGAATTCTTCATGACCTTGTGGTTGGAAAAATATTTTAAAATATGACACAAAAAGTGCTAGCCATAAGAAAAAATTTGATAAATTAAATTATATTAAAATTAAGAACTTCCATTCATGACAAGACACTATTAAGAAAATGAAAAGGCAATCCACAGATTGGGGAAAAATATTTGCGATACATATATTCAACAAAAAATTATATCAGGAACATCTGAAGTACTTATACAGATTAATAAGAAAAAGGTAGAACATCAAGTAGAAGAAAAATAAGCAAAAGACCTACACAGACACTTCACAATAGATTATATCAAAATGTACAGTAAACACATGAAAAGTTGTGCGACTTTATTAGTCATCAGAAAAATAAAATTAAAATGAGTGAACACCCACCAAGCTGCCTACATTTTAAAAATCTGACAATACCAAGCATTGTCAAAAATGTAGAGAACCCAGAACTCTTTTATATTAGTGGGAATATAAATTGGTACAACCATTTTTAAATGGTTTGAAATATTCAGCAGAATCTACTAAAGTTGCATATATACCTATCCTATAATTATCAATGCCCTCCTAAGAATACACCAAATAGAAATATATATATACATGTACCAACACACATGTACAAAAATATTTGTAGTACTCTTTATAATAACTTCAAACCACACAAATATCTATCAACAGCAGAACTGGTTAATACATTTATGTAAAGGAATAACACATAGCAATGAGGATGAAAAAACTAAAACTACATGTAACAATATCAATGAATCTTCCAAAATAATATTGAGTGAAAGAAGTAAAAAAAAAGGGTACAATGGAATATTATGCAGCCATATAGAAGGACAAACATATGGACTTCGCAGCAACTTGGATGGATTTAGAGTTGATCGCATTCAGTGATCTATCACAAAACAAAGAACAGAGTACCGTATGTTTTCACTCATAAGTGGACCTTGAACAATTATCATAATACTATAAGGAAGGGCTTGGCAGTAGTGGGAAACTGCCAGGGCAGCGGGGGGGATTGGCAGTTGAGAGAAACTGCCAGGGGAGGGAGGGGCACACCTCATCAACAAAGGTACCTGCATAATCAACATTTGTATACTTAACCCTGAATTGTACCCCACATCCTAAAAAAAAAAAAAAAGAATGGAGAGTGTACGATACCATTCATAATAAAGTTTCTTTAAATAGGGAAAGTATTTATTCCATTAGATATCAGGGGCAATGTATGGGTGTGTCTGGGTATCAATGATGCTATTTTTCTTTATCTGAATGCTTATTATGTGGATATGTTTACATCATGACAATTCAAAGAGTGTCTATTTATGTTTTTTGCATGTGTATGTATGTGCTATTTTATTTAAATATTTTTAAAAGATAGCAGAGGAAAATATGCAAAAAGTCTGAAAAGACAGTTCACCAAAGAAGATACGCGGATGGTAAAAAAGCATATAAGATGTTTAACATCATTTGTCATTAGAGATTTGCAAACTCAAACAATGAAATGCCATTACACATGTATTAGATTAGCTATAACCCAAAAAATTGACAATATCAACTGCTGGCAAGTAAGTACTGCAAGAACTCTCATGCATTGTAGGTAAGAATAAAAAATGGTACAGCCTCTTTGGAAGACAGTTTACAAAGCTAAGCAAAATCCATCATAAGACCCAGCAATCGTGCTTCTTGGTATTTGCCCAACTGATTTGAAAAGCTAATGGCCACACAAAAACTTGTGCATGAATGTTTATAGTTGTTTTATTCACAGCCACCAAAAATTGGAAGCAGTTTGATAAGGTTCTATTTGTCTATTCTACCTTTGTGGAATTCGCTTTTGGGGATTTGGTCAAGAATTCATTACCTACTCTGATGTGCATAAGGGTGTTTCCTATGTTTTCTTCTAAAATTCTTTTAGCTTGAGGTTTTATGTTTAGGTCTTTGTTCCGTTTTGAGTTGATTTTTGTATATAGTGATAGGAAGTGGTCCAGTTTCATTCTTCTGTATGTGGTCAGTCAGTTTTCCCAGCACTATTTGCTAAATACGTTCTCCTTTCCCCAGTGATTGTTATTGGTGGCTTTGTTGAAGATGAGTTGGTTGAAAAACTGTTTTTGCTCCCAGAATCACTATCTTGTTTCATTGGTCTATATGTCCATTCTTGTACCAATACAGCAATAGGAAGCATTAGAAGAGTAAAGAGACAACCTACAGAATGGGGGAAAATATTTGTAGATTATGCATCTGAAAAAAGTCTAACATCCAGGATCTACAAGGAACTCAAAGTGAAAAGAAAAAAAAATCGAAAGTGGGCAAAGGACATGAACTGACACTTCTCAAAAGAAGACATACAAGTAGCCAACAGACACATGGAAAAATGCTCAGCCTCACTAATCATCAGAGAAATACAAATCAAAACTACAATGAGATACCAACTACCTCTGGTAAGGATGGCTATCATTAATAAGTCAAAAAACAACTAATGCTGGTATGGGCACAGTGAAAGGGAGCACTGCTACACTTGCTACACTGTTGGTGGGAGTGCAAGACAGTTCGACCTCTATGGAACACAGTGTGGCATTTCTAAAAGAAGTAAATATTGGCCTTCCAAATGATCCAGCAATCCCTCTCCTGGGAATCTACCTGGAGGAACATAAATCTTTCTACCAAAAAGACACCTACACATGCATGCTTGTTGCTGCACTATTCACAATAGCAAAAACATGAAACTAAGCTTACTGCCCATCGAAAGTAAACTGGATTTTTTAAATGTGGTACGTATAGATGATGGAGTATGACACAGCCATAAAGAAGAACAAAATCATGAACTTTGCAGCAAATTGAATGGGGTTGGATCATACTAAGTGATCTATCACAGAAACAAAGAAATGAATACCGCATATTCTCACTCATAAGTGGTCCCTGAACTATAATCACATGAACACAGGGGAGAAATGGGCAGTCGCAAGGCACTGTTAGGGGAGGAAGCAAGGAAGGAGGGTGGGGGGCAAATGACAACACAAAGGTCCACTCCCAGGGTCAGTTGGAAGCCCAAACTTCACCTACATTCAGCCTGCCTACATAGTTAATCCTCACTTGTATCCCACGTCTCTATAATAAATTCAAATTTTAAAAAAATTGGAAGCAACCACACATGAAAAAATGCTCAGCCTCACTCATCATCAGGGAAATGCAAATCAAAACCACACTGAGATACCACCTAACCCCTGTAAGAATGGCCATCATTAATAAAACAAACAACAACAGATGCTGGCGAGGATGTGGAAAAAAAGGAACGCTTCTACACTGCTGGTGGGAATGCAGACTAGTACAACCTCTTTGGAAGACAGTGTGGCAATTTCTGAAAGAACTAGAAATTGACCTTCCATATGGCCCAGCAATTTCCCTATTGGGAATATACACGGAGGAACTCAAATTATTCTACCAAAAAAATACCTGCACACGTATGTTTGTTGCAGCTCTATTCACAATAGCAAAAACATGACTGGATAAAAAAAAATGTGGTACATATACACAATGGAATATTATGCAGTCATAAAGAAGGACAAATATATGGACTTTCCAGCCCCTTGGATGGATTTGGAGACTCCAATCATACTCAGTGATTTATCACAGAAACAAAGAACTGAGTTCCACATGTTCTCACTCATAAGGTGACCTTGAACAATTATAATGCTATAAGAAAGTGATTGGCAGTAGTGGAAAACTGTCGGGGGGAGGGGACTGGCAGTTGAGGGAAACTGCTAGGAGAGGGAGGGGCAGACCTCATCAACAAGGGTACTTGCATGATCAATGTTTATATACCTAATCCCAAATTGTACCCCACATCTTTATAACAAATAAATAAATTTTAAAAAATGAA
Organism: Tarsius wallacei; assembly: GCA_963574415.1. NCBI lineage: Eukaryota > Metazoa > Chordata > Mammalia > Primates > Tarsiidae > Tarsius > Tarsius wallacei. The sequence continues at coordinate 9,219 of CAUYQG010029050.1, forward strand.
AAAAAATTGGAAGCAACCAAGATGCCCTTCAATAGATGAATGAATAAACAAACTGTGATATATCACACAACAGAATATTATTCAGTATTTTAAAAAGAGCTATAAAGCCACATGAAGACATTGTCAAGTATTAAATACCTATTGCTAAGTGAAAAAAAAAAGCCAGTTTGAAAAGGTTGCTTATTGCGAGATTCACTTATGCGACATTCTGGCAATGGCAAAACTAGAGACAGTGAAAATATCAGAAATTGTTGGCACGTTGAGGTAAGGAGGGCTGAATGGGCAAAATACAGTAAAATTTTAGGAGAATGAAATTATTCTTTATGATCCCATAATGGTGAACACAAGACATTACACATTGTCAATACCTATCAAACTTTACAACATAAAGAGTAAATCTTAATATATGCAAATTAAACAATATTTAGGAAACCAAGGAATTCCAGAATGAAATGCAGATTAACAAGACCTAAAAGTATATTGCCAGTGTATGAAACAACCTCACTGAAGCGGATGGGAGGAATAAGGTGCTGAAGTGAATACCTTTGGAAATGAGTGATGTCTGTAAAACTAAAGGCAAAAGGAACTATACAGAAACACTGTGTTCTGGTAATGAAGCTGATTCTTATGAAAACATGTGGTAACAATTCTGATAGTGCTACACATGTGTACTAAAATTGAAGAATTAAGAAAATGGAGAGTAAATGGTGAGAGCCAGGTTTCTCACCGTGGGAAATGGAGTTTACAAATAGGCAAGGGAAGGAGATTAGAATCATTCATGGGGTGAGGATTAAATAAGAGACATCCTTCAAAACTCTTATTTAGCTAATATTGACTCAGGTGGCAACATATAGGATTATTTCCAAATATGTCTGTGTACATAGGTTAAGTATCACACTTAAATCTCCTTGCTGTCAGCCGAGAGGGCCAAGAAGCAATGACACAATCAATGAGCACACCTAGCGCCATCATTCTCCAAGGAAAGAAACGAGGGTTCCTTAGAGAAACAGCTGATATAAGCACTGGATCAGAAGTTCTGCAAGATGATCTTGGAGTATCTTATGGTGACAGAAATAAGAAAGTGCTAAAATAAATATGTGAGGGGGAAACTATGTAAAATGAATACAAGAGCCAACTGAAATAACTCTCAGTGATCAAAGCTGGAACAATTTAAACAACAAAATGAATAAAATATGCTTGTAACCCAAAACATAAAATAAATATCCATGAGTCCAATCTGATATAAACAAATTATTGGATAAATAAGTAAATTGAGAAGGATAGACTAATCTCAGGTACAGATTTTTTAATAATTCATGCAGATGCTCTACTCTTTTTTGTTATTACTAGATTTGTTTTTACTTGTTTTAATCTGAATTTTTTTAAGATATGGGGTTCAATTCGGGATTAGGTGTACAAGTGGTCATCGTACAGGTAAAGATTGGGCCTCCCTTTGGTTCCCATTTTGCCTGGTTTGAGATCAGGTACCCTTACTCTTAAAGTGGTGAAGTACAAGTCCCAGTACTTAAGTATGAGCCCCACTACTGGGCTGCGCATAATGACTTTCTTCCAAAGAGTAAAGTATGGAAAAGGAGGAAAAAAGAATAACTTTACAGTGGAGAAAACTGACAAAGATTACCTGAAGCCAGATGATAAAGGTTAACATATATTGAAAATAAACCTTTGCTACAAAGCCACGAGTATGGCACTTTACTTCTGAAGTCTTCCTCCCCAAAACATATTACACAGTCTAATAATGAGGAAAAACATCAGAAAAACAATTGAAATACTTTCTATAAAATATCTGACTAGTAACCCTTAAAAATGTCAAAGTCATCAAAAAAGGAAAGTCCGAAAAACCGGTTTAACCCAAAGGAGCCTAAGGAGACATGACAACTGAATGTAATGTGATATCCTGGACGTGGGGGAAATTTGAGTAGTAAAGTATGGACTTTAGTTCATAACAATGTGTCAATATTCATTCATTAATTGCAAAAAATGTGCCATCTTAATGTAAGGTGTTAATAATAGGGGAAATTAGTATAGCATATGTGGAAACTCTTTATTATCTTTGTAATACTTCTGTAAATCTAAAATGGTTCCAACATAAAAAAATTATTTTAAAAATATGCATATAGTCAGAGAGAAATACTTAGAGTAAATATAATACAATGTGATAAACCTATAACTGAATTATATCCATGGCGCTTTGTGTAATCACAAAAAAGATAGCAACTGAATTTTCAAAGGGACAGAAAAGTCAGGAAGGGTTCCCCGGAGGAAGTGGCCTTTAAATTGGATTAATTTCGTTCTTCCTTTTTCTAATTTCTAGAGACACAACAATAAGAAAAACAGACATAACCCCTGCTCTATTGGGGCTTATACTCCGCTTAGGTGGAACTCAAGCAAACATAAGTAAAAAACTGCAAATTGTTTTTAAAGATGAGAGAGAAGGAGAGGGTGGAGAAAGCAAAGAAAACATTGCAAGGATACAGAGATATAAAGGCATATCATGTGTTTGGGGATGCAGGGCCCATCATATGTGGCTTCTATATGAGCAAGGTTGGGACTTGGATAAACTGAACATTTAGGGCACAAAAGTTTAAGGAGGTATTCACTCTTAGAGTCGTGCCTTAGCCACCCCACTCTAGTCCCAGCCCTGAGCATAGAGCTTGCAATGGGGACTCTGGGATAATAAGATCAAGAGACCATATCATAATGGTCTTGTGTACCTTAGTAAGAAGTTAGGCTTGAGCTTGTAGATGGTGGAGAATCATAGGAAATTTTTAAGAGTGAGAACTAGTTAAATCTGTGCTCTAGAAAAATCACTTTACAACCCATGAGGATAGAAGTGAGGCCATATGAGATAAGAAATGGGATAGACACTGACAGGACAACTAGTTTTCTCAATATGAAAGATTACTGGTTACTTTTGAAGGCTGAGGAAAAAGAGGCAGTGGAGAAGGAGATGTTCAAGACCTGTACTAGGTGAACTTCATGGGGGCAGGAACAAGTACTCTCTCATGAGCAATTATAAATTTTAAGTTCCAGTACCCTGGACAGTGCCTGCAACATAAGAGGTAGATGTTTGAGGTGCTGGGAGAGCTCCACTTTGAGGAGAAATGTGATGCCAGTGGTCTTCTAAGGAAATATAGAAGATAATTGCAGGAAAGGAGACTGGAAAACAGTGTGACAATATATGCATGGCACTGGGTCAGAAATGACTTGTAAGTATTGGCCACAGAGAGACATGACCTCTAAGTACTGTCCATTGGCCAAGGATGCTCCCAACCTGCTCAAGTGTTGTGATTTTCACAGACGCTAAACAAGCTAAATTCCTAAATCAATATCTCCCCCCACCCTCCTCTCTCTCTCTTTCTCTCTCTCTCTCTCACATACACACACACATACACACACACACACACACACACACACACACACACACACACACGGAACCACAGCTTAAGAAATGCCAAGTTGGAGAAAAGCAATTAAGTAGTGCAACTCAAAAGTTTGTCATTATATCCAGGGAAAAATAATCAAACATAATTAACAAGTAACAGTGAGAATAACAATTTTTAAAGGACTTCATTTTTGTGAGATTAAAATAACCAGGATGGATCACCTGGCATTCCCAAGGATACGTTGTTGTATAAAGTTACTGTGGATACTTAGATACTCTGGGATGAAACAGCATTGGACAGACAAGAAGGCTGATTAAGGAGCTGGCCCTTGGATGTCATAGCCATACCAAGCTATTAAGGAGTTGCTGAAGTCATTTGGGAGACATCTTTCCCCTTCCAAAATGATATCAGGGCTAACCTAAGTCGCTCCTTCCCTTGACAACTGCCATACATTGGACAGTTGGTGTCTGAAGTTGGTGATAACGAGTCATTTTACAGACTGTGTTAAAAATATATCATTCAGCAGGACATTAATAGATATGCCATGAAAGGAAGTTCTCTGGTCAAATAACTGTGGAAAATGTTGGGCTATATAGAGTTAAATCGTATGCTTTATTGCAGCGTGTTTCTAAACTTTTATTATATTAAATAGTTGCTATAATTATCAGAGACAAAGATAAAGCTTGCAGCTTCCCCAGTTATTTAACCTGGAATGCTTGACTGATGTGTTCCACAGACCACCCCTTGGGAAACATTATCTTAAAGCATTATGTCTGGAAGGTCCTTGTTAAAATACAAGTATGATACTTGGCAAAAATAATATATTAACACTTAGCATCTATTTTCATATTTGATAGAGACATGTTCCTGAAGGGATAGAGCATCAGAAATATACATTGCCCTCAGGGAACTCATAGTCTTTTGGTAAGATGCAAGACAGAATGAAATCCATAATAAAATTTTTGGGAAAGAATTGCATAATGCTCTAAGATGATGGTATCTTGAATGAGAATGATGGCAGTAAAAATAAAATGAAATGGACAGATTTGGGATATATTTTAGAGGAAGACCAATAGGACTTAGTGATAAATTGGAGAATGTAAGGTGAAAAAAGGGGGAATTTTTTTAAGTGATCCTAAGGTGTTTTGTTTTGAAACTGTGTGAATGGTGATGCCACTCACTGACAGAGAATTGAAAAAGGGAGTGGATGGTGGGAAGACGATGAGTTTAGCCTGTGAGATTTATAAAGACAGTTATTCTCAGAATAATTCTATGTGGCTGTTATTAGTCTCTCTGCTCTGCTACATTATACAATGAAGAAGCAGTTCTCATGAGGGATGCCACATTAAAGATTCTGTCTAAATCATTTATCCTCTCACTTATTCCTATGGTAGCTTAATTGATTAACTGAAATACCAGACATAGCCTACAGCAGTCAGGACTTCACAGACAGAACACAGCTATTCACAAAATGAGGTTGTTTCTGATCAAATATAGGAGATGATCAGATTAATAAATTAAGATTGTTAACAATGATAAGATTATTAACATGAAGAAGTAGAAATGTAATAAATGGTATATAGTTTTTTAAATTGATATTTACTCAGCCAACCAACAGTTATTTTGTGTCTAGTATCTGCCAATTTCAATACTGAATTTTACAGAAGTGAACCAGTCAGAGTTCTTAATATTTAATTGTTCAGACTGTGGGTGTGGGTCAGTGTCACACATATGTAAAATTAAGTAAAATAAATTTTTAGAGGTTCTGTAACAGAAGGCCACATTGCACATAGTAAGGAAGCAACAGTGGAAACATTCCATTCTAGTGGAGGGTGGGCAAAGAAATTGACACTTGAACTCATTCTTGCAAAATGGAAAAGATGTTTTCCAAGTGGAAAAAAGGGTGAAATGGGTAGATGATTATTTTTGTTTTAACATAAATGTGATATGTCTGAGAGATGTGAAAATATTTAATGGACACTTAGATATATAGGCCTGGATTCCAGTGAAAGTTCTGGGCTTGAGATATATTTGGGAGTTGACAATGTATATGTACTATGTGATTCCAAGAAATGCAAGGACTTTAACTTCCTAGTCGGATGAATAAACACCCCTGCCAAAAACACTAAAGAGAAAAATGAATAAAACACTGACACACACACACAAATGAGTAAGAAAGAAAATCTGATCAACATAATGAAACATAACCTAATTATAATGTATAGGGCATTACACACAACCATGGGAGAATTCTTTTTCTGTTAAAGTGTATAGGGAGCATTTAACAAAACTTATCACATGTTTGGCGGCAAGGAAAGCCTCAACAAGTGTATAAAGTATGAAAACATTTGGAGCTTTTCTTGACTCTCTGGAAGTAACCTAGAAACCAACAATAAAATAATAAATAAAAAAATCTCAAACTTTCTATAAATTATACAATATACTATTAAATAGCCAATGGATCAAGGAAGAAATCACACGTAGAAATACTTGAATATACCACAATTTGTGGCATGCAGCTTTAACAGATGTTAGAAGAAAATTTAGAAGTGTAAATTCTCATCTATAGAACTGAGGAAAGACTGAAAATCAATAATTTATGCTTACGCATTTCAAGAAGTTGGAAAAATAACAGAAAAATTTAACCATAAAACACTATAAGAAAAGAATAATATATAGGAAATCTGAATAGTCCAATATCTAAAAATAAATTTATTCCATTATTAAAATCATTTCCATAAATAAAACCCCAGGCTCAGCATTTAAGAAAAAAAGTAACAAAATTTATGCACAGAATTATATAATAAAGAACCCCCAATTATTTTTAAGAAGCCAGCATAACTTTGATTCTAAAATCTGACAAAGACATTGCAAGAAGGAAATATTACAGACAAATCTCTTTCATGGACGTGGGTGCAAAAAAATCCTTACTAAAATTTTAGCATTTTAAATCTACCAATAAACAAAGCAATAGGCTACATCACAACTAGGTAATATTTGTTTCTGGTATCCACAGTGGTTTATCATTCAAAAATCATTCAGTATAATTTACCATATTGTCAGAGCATAAAAGAGAAGAATCATATGCGCATCTCAGTAGAAGCAGAAATTACATTTGAAAATATTCAAAATCTGTCTACCATAAAAACTTTTAGCAAACTACAAATAGAAGGGAACTTGCTCATTGTAAGAAAATTAATTACCTAAAAAATTTGCAAATATCGCATTTACATGACTAGTTAAAAAAATCAAAGATAACTTCTATTACCACTTTTAATCAAATTTGTACTGCAGGCCTAAACCAGTGCAATAAAACAAGAAAAAGAAATTAAAGGCATAGGGATTAGAAAGATTGAAATAAAATTTTCATTATTTGCAGACAACAAGATTGAATACCTAATGAGCCCAAAGAATTTATGGCAAAACTATTGAAATTAGGATGTGGACTTGGCAAGTCAAGTTACAAAAATCAATTTTATTTCTTTCAGCAGCAAAAGTTAAAATTGAAAAAAAATTAATGACATTGTAATGGTTAGCTCTATGTGTTCACTTCAGCTAGGCTATAATCTCCAATTACTCAGTCAAACACTAATCTAAGTGTTATACTGTAAATGTATTTCATAGATGTAATTAGCATCTATAATCCATTGACTTTAAGTCAAAATAATGTCCTAGATAAATGGATCCATATCCTAGATAACAATGGGTGGGCCTGATGTAGTCAGTTAAAAGTCATTAAGAGAAGAACTAACGTTTCTCTGAAGATTTTCTGCCTTGGGTCTGCAACTTTAGCCGGTGGTCAAGAATCCCAGACTGCCTCTCAGCCTGCCCTGTGGTTTTCAGATTTCCCTATCTCTTCCACATTCATTCACATAAGCCACACTCTCTCAATAGATGATTAGATAGATAGATAGATAGATAGATAGATAGATAGATAGATAGATAGTATACTATTATATTACATATTATATATAGTATATGTATCTGGTTCCATTTCTCTAGTGGAACCCTGACTGATACAGACATAATTTAAAACTGTATAATAAATAAAATGCCTGGAAATAGATCTGATGATAGATGTGAAAGACTTTTATATTGAAAATTATCACTTTTTGAGAAAAAATTTTAAGACATTAATAAGTGGAGAGACTAGATTATGAATCTGATGACTAAATATCGCTAAGATGTAGAACCTCAAAAAGAAAATGTGAAACCTCCCCTAATTAATATAGACTCAACACAATCCCAATGAGAACCCCAGTATATTTGTAAAGAATTTACTAGGTGATCCTAAAATTCATAAGAAAATGCAAAAGGTCAAGAATTATAGGTATTTTTCAGAAAATGAGAAAACAGGAAGAATTCACTACCAGAAAAGAATCCTTGCTATAAAGAGATAATAATTAAGAGGGTGTAGCATTGGCAAAAGGATAAGCAAACTAATTAATGGAACAAAATCTAAAGTCCAGAATCAAACCCACACGTATACTGTCATCTGATTTATGATAAGAAGACACTGCAGTGCTTTTGATTAATAATGGTTTGTTCAATAAATAGTACTGAGTCAAGTGAATATCTCTGTGGGAA
>CAUYQG010029054.1:0-15666 GCA_963574415.1 Tarsius wallacei
GGGAGGGGCAGGGAGGAAAAGGGAGGTGGGATTAACAGTAGTCAATATCTGTCTGGGGACGGGGGGACACCCCTTATCAACAAGGGTGCCTGAACGATGCATATTTGTATACCTAACCCTTAACTGTACCCCACAATTCTAAAATAAAAAACATGTTCAATAAAAAAATATAATTAAGTTCACCTTAAAAGTTATTAATTTAGCAAACTTTCATATTTCTTAAATTTCTTTATCAATTTCTTTTTCATACTCAGCAGGATTTTTTTGTTTGTTTGCTTGTTTTCTTTATTTCAATACGGTACAAATAGTTTTCAGTTACATGACTGCATTGTATAGTGGCAAAACATTCTAGGCTTTAAGTGTACCCACCACTCCCACCTGTGCACGTTGTACCTGAAAGGTGATTTTTCTTCCCTGCACCTCTTCCCACCCTCCACCTTCTGAGTCTCCAACATCCATTCTCTATGCCTTGGCAGATCCTTAGTTTAGCTCCCTCTTATAAGTGAGAACATGCGGTGTTTGTTTTTCTGTTCCTGAGTAAGTTCTCATAGGATGATGTTCTCCAATTCCATCCAAGTATTTGGCAGGATATATTTTTAAGGTTGATTTTGAAATGTATTTCACGCTGGGTGCTGTGGCTCACATGGCAGTGATCCCAACACTTTGGGAGGCTGAGACGAGAGAATTGCCTGAGTCCAGGGGTTTGAGACCAGTCTGGGCAACTTGGCAAGACCTCGTCTGTACAATAAATCAAAAAATTAGCTGGCTGCGTTGTCTTGCACCTATTGTCCCAGCTACTTGGAAGGCTGAGGGGGAAGGATTGCCTAAGTCCAGCAGGTCAAAGCTGCAATGACCATGAGTGTACCACTGCACTCCAGCCTGGGCAACAGAGTGAGACTCCATCTCAAAAAAATAATTTATTTCACTTGCCATCCTCAAATGCTGGCGATATCTGTCTCTAAAGCTATTAAACTTTAGACCTTGGAGGACTGCTTTCTTCATTTTTTAAATCTTTTTAAAAATTTACAAATGCATGTTGTATCTATTTATGCTGTTCAAGATAATATTTGACATATGCCTCCTCTTCACTTTATCAGGTAGCCAAACACCTGACAGGTCACAGGTAAGACAAACACATGCCTTTCATCACTACCTTATTCTGTTTACAAGCACAAAAAAAAGGTCAAAAGTCTTTCAAGGTTAAATGGTAAAATCCAGCAGAAACTAATTCAGAATATTATGTACAATCGTATTTAAACATTTGCAACTATAAAGTGTATAAATTTAAGTTTTACTTTGCCAAAGCTAAAAATTAAGACCTGTTTCTTCAGAAGTTTTGAGTTTTTAAAGACATCTATCACAGTGTTTTACATTAGGAAAAAAAATCTGCTTAATTATTAAATTAGTATCTAAATTTAAATATTTTAACATGTGATGAAAAGCTGAAGTGTCCAGAGATGAAACTAGGTGTTCCTAATTAACTTGCCTCAAAATTAAAATTCAGCTCCTATCAAAGGCAACAGGCCCTTTCACTTTTAAAAAAGTATGCAAGGTGACAGATGGCTATGATTTTTACTCAGTTTTTGCCAGTAAAAATATAAACCATGAAATACAATCCCATTAATATATAGGGAATGGTATATATATATTTTTTTCTTTGAAACCCAAGTGCACAAATTTGGATTAATCATGATGCTTGGTTCATCCTCCCCACCTGTCATCAGTCCGGTAAAACCCTCTTTCCTTAAGTTATTTAGTGAGCTATTTTTATTTATTTGTTTATTTGGCCAAATCAACTTTTATTTGTTTGCTTGTTTGTTTGTTTAGAGCCAGGGTCTTACTCTGTCACCCAGGCTGGAGTGAAGTAGCAGGATCATGACTCACCGTAGCCTTGACATCTGGGCTGAGGCAATCCCTCCACCTCAGCCTCCCAAGCAGCTGGAACTACAGGTGCACACCATCAAACTCGGCTAATTTTTTAAAATTTTTTGTAAAGATAAGGTCTTGCTATGTTGTCTAGGCTAGTCTTGAACTCCAGGGCTCAAGCAAGCCTCTCGCCTCAGCCTCCCAAAGTGCTGGGATTACAGGTGTGAGCCACCATGCCCAGCATAGTTAGCTATTCTTATTCATAGCGCCAACATCTCACCACATGGCTATCCACCCATCTTTTGCTCCTGCCTCTGAGGTAACGCTCATAATGGCCTTGCTTTCCCTTTAGCAGAATGTGATAACATTCACTCATATCCCTTAAAGCCTTTAACTCGATATTTATATTAACTTTCTATTACCATTTAACTGGTTAATGACAACTAGTATATAACATATTTGAATATTCCTTCAAATATTTATGTCAATTATTTTCAGCTTTATAAAAAGAGGATCGCAAGGGTGGGAAGGGGTGGAGGAATGAAACATCACCTATCGGGTACAATATGCACAGGTGGGGGTGGTGAGTTCATTTAAAGTCCAGACTTCTTTGCCACTATACAATGCAGCCATGTGACCTAAACTATTTGTAATCCTTAAAGCTACTGAAATAAAGAGGAGGGGAAGGGGAGAAGAAGGGAGAGGCAGGGAGGGAGAGGGAAAGGAAAGGGGAGAGAAGAGGAGGGGAGGAGGGCAGAGGAAGGAAGAGGAGAAGGGATAAGGGAGAGGGAGAGGGGGAGAGTGGAGCCCTACAAGGTCTTGGAATCTACTCTTTTCACTTGGTGTCACGTGATCACCCTCACACTCCAGCCTGCACTTTTCTCAGGTTTTTGTTCTTTTGAGCAGTGCTATTTGAAATTTTTATACATGGCCCCGTTTTTGAGTATGTTCCTAGGAATAAATTTGCTGGACTGGTAAAGTACTGAATGTTCAACTTCAAGAAGCCTTAATGATTGTAACCATTCACGCTACTCCCAGTCACACAAGTGTAAGAAACCCTGTGACTCCACATTCTCTCCTGCCCAATACCATCAGTCTTTGTCCTGTCAGCCATGTGGTGTAAAAAGTATCTCTTTGTGGTCTTCACTGCCATTCGCTGATCATTAATAATATTGAACATCTTTTCATATGGTTTCTGTGTTCCTTCTGGAAAAACGCCTGTCCGTGTCTTTTGCCTGTGCTTTTATTGGTATTTTTCTATTTTGTTATTAATTTGTAAGAGGTTTTTTGTATACTTTATAGTAAACCTTTATTGGCTCTGTGTATTGAAAATACCATCTTCGTGTTTTTAACTTGTCATTTTGCCTTCTGTATGGTGGCTTTGGGTGACCAAAGGTGCTTAATTTTAATAAGGTCAAGGTTAAGTGTGTCAGTCTTTTATTTTAAAGTAAAAATATTCCATATCTTGTGTGGATATCCTTTCCCAAGTTTTTGTGTAAGAAATCTAAACCAAGATTGAAAAGATATTTACCTACATTGTCTACTAACAGTTTTAACGTTTTGTTTTTGATATCTAAGTACCTTATCCTTGTGGACTCGGGAGGAATGTCACAACAACAAACAAAGAGAAGGACAAAATGATTTTGGCTAATCATGATACCCAAGTTCAGAGTCCCATTTATGAGAACTCATTGCTCACATTCACTTACTGTTCCCGCCACCTGAGAATGTGGAAATAGGAATGTTCATTTATTTAAGCAAAATTGTCAGCATTGTTCTAGAGGGAAGTCAATGCAATCAACAAATAAATGCTAAGTGAAGCGTATGGCTTTCTGTCCACAGATGAGACTTTCACGGAATATGTCTTGATTCCTAGATGAAGAAAACAGGATCCCTCGCCTCTGCCACAGATGATGCAAGTTAACTGTATTTCCTCAGAAGTCACTGGCTGCTGTGTGTTACGAGCTGCCACTAAATGCTGTCAATTTTATTTAGGAATAATCCAGATAAAAGTCATACACTTATTAAGCTAAATATCAGAGTCATTGATATCAGTTTGTATGTAGCCTATAGATACAAGAAATGGGACAGCAAATAAAAGGAAGATAATGTTGGTTCCAATACTTGCAAATACTATAAGTAGACCTTAACCGGCTCATTATTTTTATATAAAAGAATTACAAAAATGTTATTTTTATCTTCATCAAATGGGATTGCATTATTATTTGTTGTCAATACTGATTTATTTTATTTTAAATATATTTAAACCCCAAATGCATTTGCTAAGACCCGTGCAGCAGGCATTTTATTGCAGCATTATTTCCAATAGCAAAAATATGGAACCAACCATGCTGTCCATTGAAAGAGGATTGGATTTTTTTTTAAATGTGGTAGCTATACATGATGGAATTTTACGCAGCCATAAAGGACAAAATTATGAACTTCACAGCAACTTGGATGGACTTAGAGGCTATAATACGGAGTGATCTATCACAGAAACAAAGAACCGAGTACCACATGTTCTCACTGATAAGCAGACCTTGAACAACTATAAGAAAGGGATTGGCAGTAGTAGGAAACTGCCAGTGAAGGGCAGGGGCGGGAATAACAGGAGTGGGAAACTGCCAGGGGTGGGGGCACACCTCATCAACAAGCATACCTGCATAATGAACATTTGTATACCTAACCCTGAATTGTACCCCACATATTTAAAATAACAGACCATGCAGGTAGAAGTTTCTCATCAATGACATCACCAGCTACAGCTCTAGACTGTTCCCCTGTGGTAGAGAACTGGGGTTGGAGTCTGGCCAAGAGAATGAGTCAACCTCTTAGCTTGATTGCATCTGATCTTTGAAGTGCTCTTGACTCGGCTCCTGCGGCTGAAGCCCGGAGGACATTTTTCAAGTAGGCAGCTTGCAGTCCTCCTGTGTAGAAGGCACCTGCAGACTTCTGGAGTCTCGACTGGAGAACTGGGGTTTCAGCATGTGGAGACCTCTGATCAACAGCTAAATGGGACCAGACACTTCAAAATCTAGGTGGCTTTGCACAGAAGCTCATGTCCCAAGAAACAGTGGGATGCAGCCTCTGACTCACTCTCATTTAAAGTCTAGCCTCGGTTCCCCCAAATTTTCCTCCTCATTTGTGTTTCCATCTTTCTTCCATCACGGTCTCTGTCTCTCCATCTCCCTCCTTTCTCTCCTCTGTTTTTTCATCTTCTCCCTCCTCTCTCCTTAATAGACTGTGATGAAGATGACTGCCTTCTGATAGACGATCTTGGCAGATGTTTATATTCCTTCTTGATTTAAAATAAGGCAAGACAAATCATTTGGGTCTCACTGGATCAGGAGAGGTGAGGATGAGTCCCACCAGCTAGAAGAAGCAAAGAATAAGGAATGTGCCTTTTCATTTCTTTCTTTCTTTCTTCTTTTTTTTAAGTTGGAGTCTCACTTTGCTGCCCAGGCTGAAGTGCAGTGGCATGATCACATCTTACCACAGCTTTGGCCTCCTGAACACAGAATATACTTCCGCCTCAGACTCTAGAGTAGTTAAGATTATAGGTGTGCAACACCACACCTGGCTATTTATTTTTTAATTTTTTGTAGAGATGAGGTCTCTCTATGTTGCCTAGACTAGTGTTGAACACCTGAGATCAAGCAATCCTCCTATCTCAGCCTCCCAAAGTACTGAGATTACAGGCATAAGCCACCACACCTGGCCAAAATGTACCTTTTCATCAAGTCAGCTAAGAGTACCAGAGAATTCTTCCATCTTTCTTATGTTAACACCAGGACCCCATCTCATTCTCAGATCAGCTTCCCATATTTTCATTTTCTTATTTGCAGTGAACAGGTCTAGAGACTCAATATACTTTTCTTAAGAGAAACAATACAGCTTCACAATGGAATATTTGGGCTCAGAACTCAGACAGATTTAGCTGTGTTAAAGTCCCAATTCAACCACCGTGACAGGTAATTTACATTACTTCTCCATAAATTGCCTAGCATTATCCTCATCTATAAAATGGGATAATAATAGGACCTATCTTGCAGTTCTTTCTGAGACTTAATTGCGTGTAAAATGTTCAGGAGATAAAACACACAGAAGGAAACTTATCAAGAAGCAGGCAAGTACTTCATAAAGAACAATTTAACATTCTACAGAGGGAGACAAAAAAAGAACTTGAATAAAGGAAAAGACGTACTCTATTCTTAGGGAAAAAAATTAACTCCTTAGTGTAGATCACGCCACAGTTCCTGCACACACTACATATTCAATAAGTGAGACAAACACTGAGAACAAGGTGAGATCTCGTCAGGCAAATCCCAGGGGTCTCAACAGGCCCTGTGGCAAACTCCAACAAGTGAAAACAAAAATATCAAGAAAGTACTGAGAAACAAAGGAGAACAAATCTTTGAGAATCAAGAAGGCAAGTTCTGTGGAGCCATAGAAGAAGGAGCTCTTTATTACAGGGGCAGGACTGGGGAAGACTTCAATTATCTGTGAAGGGAGCCCAGGAGGGCTCTAAGCCATCACTGGGCTAGACCATGTGGCCATGGAAGGGAGCAGTGAAGACAGGGCTAGGGGTGTCTGGCCTGTCCTCCATCTCACCCCACCTGATGAGAGGGTCACGTCTGCATCCAGGAAAGCCCAGCGATGCCCAGCACTCAGTCACCTCACCACCAGGTCTCCTTCCTGTTCTGTTCTCGCAACCCTTCCTCTTCCACCACCTTCCCATTCCTCCTTTTTCCCTCCCCCAGTACTTCCAGCTCTGCTCATTGTTCTATTCCTCTCAGCAACTGGCTTTGGTTCCAGTCTCTGGCTTGAGTGCTTTCCTTTCTCCTCTCAGCCCAGCTCTGTAGTTTCAAGAACGGACTTCCAGGTAATACCACCAGCCTTATTTCCCTGCCTTGACTCTACACTGAAGCCAGCTTCCTACTGCCTTTACTCCATGGGAGACTCCCACTTGGTACACAGCCTTGAAATGGAGCTTGGATAAAAGAGGGGGGCAGAGGGGTGCTGACTTTGGAAAATATTCCGTCCTTTGCTGAGGAGATTGGATTTCCCTCTCCAAGTGCCGGGTAACCATTGAAAGTGCTTAAGAACACAAGTGACTTGTATTCAAGAAGATCACTGCATCAGCCAAGTGAAAACTGGACTTAAATGGCAAAAAATATAAAAGAGAGAAGATAGCTAGGAGACGATGCAACAGTCCTGAAGGCTGATGGAAGCTTCAAGGCCAAACTGAGAAATGGGGATATTGACAGAAATGGATTGGGGAGATATTAAAAGGGATTTAGGAGGACTGGAAACTGACTGAATGCATATGTTGGAGAATGGAGATTGGATGCATATGTTTAGCCAAAGATGGTCTTATGGAATATTTTCCAAAATTTGCCCCATGGAGTTCACTAGATTTTCTATTAAAAAAAAAAAAAGTTTTGGGCCGGGCATGGTGGCTCACACCTGTAATCTCAACACTTTGGGAGGCTAAAGTGAGAGGATTGCTTGAGGCCAGGAATTCGAGACCAGCCCGAGCAACATAACATGACTTCGTCTTTACAAAATTGAAAAAATCAGCCAGGTGTGGTGGTACATGCCTATAGTCCCAGATACTACAGGATCCCTCTGAAGGTCCTTTCTGCCTCTTCCAGCCTCAGGTGGCTCGGGAGATCCCTGGTTTCTGGCTGCTCCACTGCAATCTCTGCCTCCCTCATCACAGAGCCACCTTCTTTCCATGACTCCCCATCACCCCTCTTCCAAGGATCCCATCATTGGATTTAGGGTCCACCCATATAACCCAGGATGATCCCATTCCAAGATCTTTAATTCAATTACATCTCAAATACTCTTTCCAAATAAGGTCACATTCCCAGGGTCTGGATATTAAAACACGGACACGCTTTTAATTCACAACAGGGCCCAAGAATCTATGGTGTTTAATAGAATCCTCGAGTCATATGGATGTTTGGGAACAATTGACCACGGGAACCCTTCACCATGGGCTCTTACGTCTTTAGCAACCTCGTCTCTGATGGTTTTCTGCTGTTGGTCTTGGCTATCTAATTGGGCTGTCCTGTTACTGGGGACGAGGACCTTAGCAGAGATTCAATAGACACACAATGGTGAGAATCTGCAAGATGCTGCACAGGGCTGTACATAAACAATGATTTCTCCAGCACTGCAATTGGACCCTGCACGCCCTCCCAGCCACACTTCTCAGGGGGTGCTCCCATCTGTTGCCACGACATCTGCAGTCATTTAATAAGCACAGGCACACAGAAGGCAGCTCAGTTCGGGAGGACATTTAACCTGCTGCAGAGGTAAATTATTTGACTCTACCTGGTGAGAGCAAAGAAAGATGTCCTTAATGCAGTTTCTGCTGGGCTCCCCGTGTGCCTGGGGTAAGAGGCAGATGAAGGTGACACAAGGTTTCCGCACTCACCAGTCCTCCCGTTGAACCTCTGCTGTGCTCTGGGCACAGAAAAGCCATTTTGAGCTAAGTGCTGAGAAGTAAAATTGAGTAGGTTATTGCTAACAAAGTACTACACAAAATCTTGACGTTCACAGAGCACTTTTTTTTTTTCCTCCTGAAAACCATAAAACCAGAGATGATAGTCTGCTTTCAATATGGCTGAGGAAACATTAGGAGCCTTGGTTAAAAACCCAAAGGGTTTCATCAGAGTATTATAGCTGCAGTCATCCACCTGCTCAAGGTGGAAGTTGCAGTGAATTTTCTATTCAAAAATATAATTTAGGTCTCTGGGCAACTTAATGCCTTTTTCAGATATTACTATGAACTCCTTTTGACATCTTTGCTGGATGGAAATCCCAGATGTGACTTTTCTGCTTACCTGAAATGGACTTTGAAATACCCTTTGGTGCTTTTGGAAATTTTGACAAGAGAGATTTGCAGAAACTAAGAGTTCATTATAATTCATAAGAGACTAGCCTTCAAATACGAGCATATTTTCAGAACAAAAAGGAAGACTGAATTGTTCAATGTGTTTAAAGGGTTTTGCTTAATTAGATTCTGTCTTTTGGTCAAAATAATTTACATGGCAAAAGTAAAATAAAATAAATCCCTAGCTCTGAAGGATTTTTAATATGCCATTCAAATACCTTGTTTGAAATTACATTGAGCAGAACTATTTGAAGAATTATTGAAGCTACCCTGTATATCGGTTTGTTTTTTTGTTTTTGTTTTTTTTTGAGTTGGAGTCTCACTCTGTCACCTAGACTGGAGTGCAGTGACCGCTCCCGGCCACCGCAGCCTCGACCTGCTGGGCTCCGGCGATCCTTCCGCCTCAACCTTCCAAGTAGCTGGAACCACAGGCGCGCGCTACCACTCCCGGCTAATTTTTTGATTTATTGTAGAGGTGAGGTCTCGCCAAGTTGCCCAGGCGGGTCTCGAACCCACGGGCTCAGGCAAACCACTCACCTCAGCCTCCCAAAGCGTGGGATTACAGGCTGAGCCACCGAGCCCGGCTTGTATATCTGTTTTAAAACCTTGTCATAGAGTTTAACTAGGTTTTAAAAGTTGTGATCTAGGTTTATCACTGGAAGGAGAAATGGCTTCTTTATGCTATGAAATATTTTCTCACACATTGTACTCTGTATATAACTTTTATTATTATTATAATTATTATTGTCTCCCCACTCTTGTTCATTATCAGGATTTTCCTTGTAGGAATCCCATTTTGTCCTGTCCTGTGATGGCTTTTTCATGTGAGGGAACATCTAGCTACCCAGTCTCTGGAGCATAGTGGAGTTGGAGGTTAGCCAGTTCCAATCTTACTTCCCCACCCTGAGCGTTCAGATGATGGAAACTGAGCTGTCCAGGAGGCAGAGGGAGGAAGGTGCCACCTCTGTGTGGTTTTTCTTCTAGGCCTGGTCACAGGAACATTGAAGAAATCAATCATTTCTACTCTTGAGGAAAGAAGTCTTCTAAAAGACCTTGACAGTATTTTGAAAATCAACCTAGTATTAAGCTATAATTTGAAAATTACTATAGTTAAGTCGTAGCAGTGCAGCCTTAGAGCTAGATAGACCCAGGATGACCATTTGATACAGAGGAACAAATTCTGAGTACACTACAAGGGGTCTGCACTCTAAAAGATAATTCTGGGGTTTTTTGAGGAGGATGCCGTCTCATTTAATGAGAGATGGTGGGCGGAGGGCCAAGTCAACTGGTTGGAGACTACATTCCTGACACTTTGAGCACCAAAAAGGAGGAACTAGAATGGACAGATCACAGAAATGACTGGGAGTCAAGAAAGGGAATTTAAGGTAGAAAAGACCTTGTTATAGTTGAAGGGAGCAAAAGACATGCATACTTGCTCTAAGAATTGTAGCAACTATAGAATTGGTGGTTAAGATGACTATGTCGGCCGGGCTCAGTGGCTCAGCCTGTTATCCCAGCACTTTGAGAAGCCAAGGCGAGTGGTTTGCCTGAGCCCGCAGGTTCGAGACCAGCCCAGGCAACACAGCGAGACCTCTACATTAATCAAAAATCAGCCGGGCGTGGTAGCATGTGCCTGTAGCTCCGGCTACTTGGAAAGCTGAGGTGGAAGGATGACCAGAACCTAGCAGGTCGTCGCTGGGGTGGCCGTGAGTATGCCACTGCACTCCAGCCTAGGCGATAGAGTGAGCCTCCAAATCTAAATAAATAAATAAATAAAGCATTTATTTAAATAAAAAAAAAAAGATGACTATGTCACTGGTGCAAAGATCAATTTATGCTCTTCTTCCATAGCATAAATTCTCTATGTTATAAAACCATGAACTCAGTTTACCAATTGAGCATGAATATTTCAGTCTCTTGAAATGTTATTTATAAGCTGTGACATCACAGGTTAAGGTCAGACTGCACAGAAAGCATTAGTGGCTTTTTCAGTTGTGGGCTGTGAGAAGAGAGGTCACGAGAAGTGCTCATTATTCCTGGGAACTTGAGTAGGGGCCTTGTAACATCCATTGTTCTGGCATGCTCTATGGATGTCTTCTGACAAGTTCACACAATTTAGGATGCCCTGGTTTTGAATGAGATGTGACAGGGTGAAATTCCACGAGCTAGCACATAATTCTTATTCAAGAAAGTTTGGCTCCATTACTGTAGAATCAAATTAGTGTAGGGGGAAAAGAGCTTTAGTTGTGACCAAACAAGTTAGGCATCTCCATACATTGGAATGGGAGAGGAAAGTCGGGGTGGCCGGGAGCAGGGTGACAGTGAGCAGGGTATCCCCAGGTGGGGGATGTGGCCTGGCATAGGGCCAGAGCCCAAGCAGATTGAGAAGTGTGTCTATATGTGGGAGGAAGGCAGTGAAGGGGGATATCTGAGCCTGGACAGATAAGGAGGGAGGGCTGTGCTCAAAGCAGCCTGGAAGAAGTATTGGCACTCAAGTGGGTGAGGAGTCATAGGAAGGAGTCTGAGGGGACCCTGCCTCCTTTGGGGAAAGTGATCAAATAACTAAATATATGAAGCCACACAACTCACTGATGGAGAAGAGAGTTGCAAATATGAAAAGGGAGAAACAAGAACCCCGCATTGTTGGATTAGAATTGGAGGCGCCAGTGAGAACTCATGGCTGTTACTTCATGTGGATAGAAATAAATGTAGATGTAAATATGTTATGTACATATGTACGTATGTGTGTCATTTCCTAAATTGCATCAAAGGTGTCCAAGTCTCTTGCTCTGTCTTCAATTCCCACCAAAAGCTAAAAAGAACTGGATTCTTAGACAAATGAATGATCCCAGGACTGGGGAAGGCAAGTCTGTGATGAGCTGAGAACACCTTTTGCCAAAACACAAGAAAGTGCTCCAAGGGTGATGGGGACATGTCAAAAGAACAAAAGAGTTAACTGGAAGGGGCTCCCACTGGCCAAGTCTAGAACAATTTGAACATGAACGTGAACAATGAAAGCAGCAGAGAACAACTCATTGGGCAAAACAGGGAGCCCTGAGTCAAGGCTAACATAGATAACAAATGAAGACAGGGAAAGCATAACGAGGAATAGGATACTAATATAGTCTCCAAGTACTTCCCCACAAAATTCAGGGCTTATTAATCACAAAGGGGAAGAGTGACTTCCCAAGTGGGGAAGCCTAGCAGACATCCTTATCACCCCAGAGCCTCAGGGAACAGCTCAGTAATGGGGCAAAGTGAAATCTTGTGACTCCTGATAGAACATAGTGAGACCACAGTGCCACTTCTGCAATATCCTCACCAAAGATGCATGACATTAGACAGGCCCATGTTGAGGTGTGTTCTATTAAATAATTGGCCTGTGTTGTTCAAAAGTATCAAGATCATGAAAGTCAAATTAAAAATAACAACAACAACACAGAAAAACTGTTCCAGACAGAAAGAAGTTAAAGGGACATGACAATCAGGTGCGATACCTGTTCCCAACTTGTTTGTTTTACTGTAACAGACAATATTGGAACAACGGCTGAAACTTGGAGGGACTCAGATGGCCAGATGGTGGCAAGGAATGTGCTAATTACCTGATTCTTAAGACAGTCTTGTGGTTGTATGCTGGGGCCACCATAACAAAATAACCCAGCCTGAGTAGCTTAAACTACAGAAATTTATTATCCCATCATTCTGGAGACTTGGAGTTCAAGATCAAGATGTCCTCAGGGTTGATTTCTCCTGAGGCCTCTCACCTTGGCTAGTAGTTGGCCATCTTCTCATTGGGTCCTCACATGTTTGTCCCTATGTGCATGTCTGTGTCTAAAACTTTTAAGGACACCCAGCATATTGGGTCAGGGTTCACCCTAATGACCTCATCTTACCTTAATCACCTCTTTAAGGCACTATCTCTAAACACAGTCACATTTTAAGGTACTGGAGAATAGAACCTTAACATATAAATAGTGGGGGTATGATTTAGCTCATAAAAGTAGGAGAATGTCCTCGTTTGTAGGAAATACGCACTAAAGGATGTGAAAGGAACATAGCATCCTATCCGTGGCTTATTCCCAGATGGTGTGGGAAAAAGAGTTCTTGTACTACACTTGCAAATTTCTGTAAGTTGAAGATTGTCTCAAAAAAATTATTAAAGAAAAATAATCAGTGAAAGATGAGAGGCACTTAAAATTTTGGTAACTGGGCAGGTGAGTAGACCACACTTAATTCATGTGGCCATACTGAAATCTCGGCTCTGATTTTATTCCAGCTCTTTCTTTTCTATCCAAGGTAAACGTTTCACTCAACAAAGCATTCCTCCCGTGATCCAGTATCAAATGTTGGCATGAATTCTTAATATTCTGAAAGAAAATGATCCTGGAAAGCATAAAATATTTACAGCCTGCTGTCTGTTCTGCTTCACTTGAGGAAAATTCTCATCCGTACACAAATGTTCTTCGGCTTTTGGGAACAGATGGTGGAGAGCCACAAAAATATTGAAAAATCAGAAGACAGGAAGTAGAGTGACGCCCACCGGAGATCGTCCATTCCCTGCAGAGAGCACCTTCATGTTCTCCAGATAAATAACTTGAACTGATGCTGCAGTTTTAGTCCATTGGGTTCTGTCCATTGCTCCTGTTAATTTCATATACATCCCCTTTCTGTCCCCTACCATTATCCATTGCCCAGGAAAGTGCCTCACTGCATCTAGGGACACTGAGCAGGGATTGGGACACCGTGCTGCCACCATTAATTCCCTCACCTTTGGAGGAAGGCTGGCTTCAGTGCAGGGTTGTGCATGCCTGTCTCTGTCGTGAGCAGTCGAACCAAACACCTCCGCCTCCTTCTAGTAATTGCCCACAGTCCTAAGGTCTTCTCCTCCCTCTCACTCTCTTGGGTTCTTCTGACCTAATAACACCATTGTCGTCTTCAGAGGCATCTGTGTCAAGATCCCATCACGCACACCCAGCTTGGGGGTTCCCAGGGTCCCCACCTGGCAATGCCTTCAGGCAAGCAGGAGGGTGGGTGAAGCCTTTCAAGCCTGAGTCAAGCACCTTTATGTTCTTTCACATCACTTGTCATGTGGATAAGACTTTGAGATGAATTTTATCTAGAAGTGGACCTTAGTTTCTTCAAGAGGTGATCCCAGGTGACACCAGTGAAGGCTGGGAAGTGAGACAGAAAAGGAAGGGAGAGAATCCAGGGTATGAAAGAAGAGGTTGGGGCCTACGGAAGAGCCATCACGCATGCCTCAAAGTTGTCCTCCCAGTGTCAGGGGCTGGGGCACGTGTCCTTCAACACTGCCCCGCCATTGGTCCAGGTTGCTCTCTAGAGGGGGTCTCAAAGGGGCCCAGAGGGACCCTCTGGCCCCCTGGGCACTGAGTGTTGGCACTAACTGGCTGCTCTGTGTGAGGTTTAGCTCCTTGCAACACGAAGCTTTTTCCCCAGAAAGATTTACTCCTTAAGTTTAGTTCAGCCACCGTCATAGGTCAATCTGGTGTGTTAACACTGTAGGAATCTAATAAGGGCCTTATTAACATCTCACTCCAATTATTATGGTAATTTAATTTTTTTTTTCTCCCAGGAGACAAGTCTACACTAGTGACATTTTGCTTTAAGACACTCACCTGGTCCATCCATCTGGGAGGCTGCTGGATCCTCCTGTATTGAATCCCTCCTGAGTGCCCAGGCTCAGAGGGCTGCGCCCTCACCCCTGCACTGCCTCCCTTCACCTTTCTCCTGCCTGACTCTCCTTCCCCCCACCACCTCTCCCCACCTCCCTTCGACTCACCTCCTCTTGTCCATCCCCTCCCCCACTGTCTGCTACCTTTCCTCTCTCCCCACATTTCCCCTACCTCTTCATTCCCCCTTCCCACCTCTTCACCTCCCCTCCACCAACTCTCTCCAGGCTCCCTCCACCCCTCCCCCACCTCTCCATCACCTCTCCCACACCTCTCCCATGCCTCTTTCCACCTCTCCACTCCTTGTGCCCAGCACCCCTCCCTTTTCCCTACACAGTCCACCTTTCACTGGACAGGTCAGTCCCTTCCTTCTACCCATCATCCTCCACTTATACCGAGGACACAAGAACACATCTGCACCTCATAAACAGACGTGAGTGAAAAGAAGGGACCCTGCGTGTACATGTACGCTAACAAACTCTACTTTTCTAGACCAATAGAAACCAAGCATGCTCTAATACATTCACACTACTTTTTGGTACATCGTGATACTAGCCTCTTTTCTGTGAGCACCAAGACAACTACACAGGCCAGCGAAAACTTATCTTATTTAAATTAAGGTTGTCATCCTCTTTTAAGCACAAATTATTGCAGTGAGACCATCAGAAGGTTCTCTATGATCTTTTGTCCTGATACTACCGAGAGACCCAAAATATGGAATATCTTAGCTTTTAAGGGGGACCGTTTTGGGGGGGTAATAACAGAGACTACCATACGGGCAGGGGGATGCCTAGGAAAGTCAGGTAGGCAGCATTGATGATGCTGCTATTTTTATAGGCCATGTTCCCTGATGAAACTGGGGAGCATATTTCTTTTTAAAGTCATGTTAAATTACATTAAAGTTTAGCAAAATCTATTAAAATCAAAATTAAAGCAATTTAAATTAAATGAATTTAAAATTTTTAATTAAAAAATTTTTTTAGCCGGGCTCAGTGGCTCAGCCTGTAATCCCATGCTTTGGGAGGCTGAGGTGAGTGGATTGCCTGAGCCCGCGGGTTGGTGAGACCTCATATCTACAATAAATCAAAAAATTAGCCGGGCATGGTAGAGCGCGCCTGTAGTTCCAGCTACTTGGAAGGCTGAGGCAGAAGGATCACCGGAGCCCAGCAGGTCGAGGCTGCAGTGGCCGGGAGCAGCCACTGCACTCCA
>CAUYQG010029055.1:0-11715 GCA_963574415.1 Tarsius wallacei
CCTCAGCCTTCCAAGTAGCTGGAACTACAGGCGCACGCTACCACGCCCGGCTAAGTTTTTGATTTATTGTAGAGATGAGGTCTCGCCAAGTTACCCGGGTGGGTCTCGAACCCACGGGCTCAGGCAATCCACTCATTCAGCCTCCCAAAGCGTGGGATTACAGGCTGAACCACCTGGAAGGCTGAGGTGGAAGGGTGGCCGGAGCCCAGCAGGTCGACGCTGGGGTGGCCGTGAGCTGGGGTGGCCATGAGTGTTCCACTGCACTCCAGCCTGGCTGATGGGGCGAGACTCCAACTCAAAAAAAAAAAATTATTTTTAGAACCAATAACCAAGGTTGCAGAATACAAGAAGAACATTTTAAAAATCAGTTGTAGTTCTATACATGGACAGTGAACAATCTAAAAATGAAATTTTGAAAACAATTCTGTTTGCATCAAAAAGAGTAAAATTCTTACAAATAAATCTAACAAAATAAGTGTAAGGATAGTACAGCGAAAACAACAAATATCATTGTAAGAAATTAAAGAAAACCTAAACAAATGGAAGGACATATGATGACAGCAATACTCTGCAAATGATCTACAGATTCAAACAATCCCTATTAAAATCTTAGCATTTTTTGCAGAGTTTGACAAGCTGATATTAAAATTCATACAAAAATGTAGAAGACTCAAAAACAGCCAATACAATTTTGAAAAAATAAGAATGGAAGCTCAAAGACTCATACTTCTGGATTTCAACACTTATTACAAAGCTACAGTAATCAAGACAGTGTATTATTAGGACATAGATCAATGAAGCAGAATTGGGAGGCTTTGAAATAAACTATTATATTTATAGTTTGCAGATTTTCAACAGAGTACCAAGACAATTCAATATGAAAACAATAAACTTTTCAACAAATGGTGCTGCGACAACTGGCTATTCACATGCAGAAAGAAGAATGAAGCTGGATACCTTCTTCACACCATACACAAAAATCAACTCAAAATAGATTACAGACAAAAGTAAGAGCTAAAACTATAAACACTTAGAAGAAAATATGACACCAAAAACACAAATCACAAAAGAAAAAATAGACAAAATTGGATTTCATCAAAATTTTAAAAACTTTTGTACTTCAAAGGACACGACCAAGAAAATAAAAAGACAACCTACAGAGTGGGAGACTATTTTCAAATGCTATATCTAATAAAGGACTGGTATCTAGAGTAAATAAAGAACTCTTAGAATTCAACAATAAAAAGATAAATAAAGCCAATGTAAAAACTGGCAAGGAATCTGAATAGATCATTTTTTCCAAAGGAGGTACACAAATGACCAAAAGCATTTAAAAAATGCTCAACCTCATTTGTCACTAGGGATGTGCAAATCACAACCACTTCACACCTACTAGGATGGCTATGATCAAAATGATGGATAATAACAAGTGTTGAGCTGGGCTCGGTGGCTCAGCCTATAATCCCGTGCCTTGGGAGGCTGAGGTGAGTGGATTGCCTGAGCCCATGGGTTCGAGACCCGCCTGGGCAAGTGAGACCTCATCTCTACAATCAATCAAAAAAAAAAAAACTAGCTGGGCGTGGTAGCACGCGCCTGTAGTTCCAGCTACTCAGAAGGCTGAGGCGGAAGGATCGCCGGAGCCCAGCAGGTCGAGGCTGCGGTGGCCGGGAGCGGCCACTGCACTCCAGTCTGGGTGACAGAGTGAGACTCCAACTCAAAAAAAAAAAAAAAAAAAGAAACATATGACCTATCCTCTTCTAGGTATCTTAAAATATACAATAGACTATTATAAACTATAAGCACTCTACTAATCTATCAAACACTTATTTCTTCTATCTAACTGTATGTTTGTATCCGTTAATCCACTTTTCGTCATCCTTTCTCTCTCTAACTCTTTTTGACCTCTGGGAACCATCAATATACACTCTATTTTTGTGAGACCCATGTTTTTAGCTCCTGCGTGTAAATAAGAACATGTGATATTTGTCTTCCTGTGCCTGGTCTATTTTGCTTAATACTATGACCTTCAGTTCCATCCATGTTTCCACAAATGACATGATTTCATTCTTTTTTATGGCTGAATAGTGTTCCGTTGTGCATGTATATCTTATTCCTTTGTTCGTTCATCCGTTGGTGATCGCTTAGGTTGATTCCATATTTTGGCTATTGTGAACAGTGTGCAAAAAACATGGAAATACAGATATTCCTTCAAAATACTGATTTTCTTCTTTTAAGTATAGACTCAGTAGTGGAAGTGCTGGATCGTAGAGTCGTTCTATTTTTAGTGTTTGGAGGAAGCTCTGTCCGGTTTTCCTCCTGCGCCAACAGTGTGTGAGGGTTTATCTTTCTCCATAACCTCACCAGACTCTGTCATTCCCTGTCTTTTTGATAAAAGACGTTTTAACTGGGGGAGGTGGTATCTCACTGCAGCTTTGATTTACATTTTTCTGAAAATTTGTGATGTTGAGCATTTTTTCATATGCCTGTTGACGATTTATACATCTTTTTTGGAGAAATGTCTATTCAGATCTTTTGCCAATTTTTATATAGAATTATTTAGCTTCTTTTTTCTTTTTGCTATTGAGTGGTTTGAGCTCTTTATATATTCTAATTATTAATCCCTTGTCAAATGGGCCATTTGCAAATATTTTTTCCTATTCTGTGGATTGTCTCTTCACTTTGTTGATTATTTTCATTGTTGTGCAGAAACTTTTTGACTTGATGTAATACCACTTGTCTATTTTTGCTTCAGCTGTCTATGATTTTAAGGTCTCATACTAGAATACTTTGCCCAGACCAATTACCTGGAACATTTTCCCGATAGTTTCTTCTAGTTGTTTCATAGTTTCAGGTCTTAGATTTAATTCTTTAATCTATTTTTATTCGATTTTTGTATATGGTGAGAGATAGGGTCTAGTTTCACTTTCTGAGTATGATTACCAATTTTCCCAGCACCATTTATTGAAGTGACTGCCCTTTCTCATTGTATGTTCTTGTCTCTTTTATTGAAAATGACTTGGCTGTAAATAAATGGATTTATATCTGGGTTCTCCATTCTGTTCCACAAATAGGCCTGACATTTACAGAATATTTCACCCAACTGCTGCAGAATACATATTCTTTTTATTAGGGCATGGAACATTCTCCAGAATAGAACATATCTTAGGCTATAAAGTATTTCTCAACAAATTTCCAAAAGAAGAGATTATATCAAGTATTTTTCAGACCATAAGTGTAATAAAACTAGAACTCAATAACAAGAAGAACCTCAGAAAATACACAAAGACATGAAAATTAAACAACATACTCCTGAGTGAAAATGGGTCAATGAAAAAATTAAGAAGGAAATTTTAAAACGTCTCAAGGCAAATGAAAATGGAAATAAAATACACAAAAATCTATGGGATACAGCAAAAACAGCACTAAGAGCTATGTTTATAGCAATAAATACCTATATAAAAAAGTAGAAAGACTTCAGATAAGTAGCCTAACAATGTACATCAAGGAACCAGAAAAACAAGAACAAAGCAAACTTCACATTAGTAAAAGAAAAGAAATAGTAAAGATTAAAGCAGAAATAAATAAAATTGAGACTAAAAAAATACAGAAGATCAGCTAAATGAAAAGCTGATTTTCCTGAAAAAACAAAATTGACAAACCTTTTTTTTTTTTTTTTGAGTTGGAGTCTCACTCTGTCTTCCAGACTGGAGTGAAGGGGCACGCTCCTGGACACCGTAGCCTCGACCTGCTGGGCTCCGGCGATCCTTCCGCCTCAGCCTTCCAAGTAGCTGGAACTACAGGTGCGCGCTACCACACCTGGCTCATTTTTGATTTATTGTAGAGATGAGGTCTCGCCAAGTTGCCCAGGTGGGTCTCGAACCTGTGGGCTCAGGCAATCCACACACCTCGGCCTCCCAAAGCACTGGGATTACAGGTTTAGCCACCGAGCCTGACTTTTTTTTTAAGATGTGGGGTACAATTCAGGATTAGGTATACAAATGTGCATTATGCAGGTCCCCTTGTTGATGAAGTGTGCTTCTCCCTCCCCTGGCAGTTTCCCTCAACTGCCAATCCCATTCCCCATCCTCTGGCAGTTTCTCACAACTGCTAATTCCCTTCTCATAGTATTATGATCATTGTTCAAGGTCCACTTATGAGTGAGAACGCGTGTTACTCTGTTCTTTGTTTCTGTGATAGATCACTGAGTATGATTGACTCAAAAGCCATCCAAGTTGCTATGAAGTCCATGTGTTTGTCCTTCTTTATGGCTGCATAATATTCCATTGTGTACAAGTACCACATTTTTTTATCCAGTCCAGCTTCAATGGGCAGCATGGTTGGTTCCATATTTTTGCTATTGTGAATAGAGCTGCAACAAACATGCACGTGCAGGTATCTTTTTGGTAGAATGATCTGAGTTCCTCCGAGTATATTCCCAATAGGGGGACTGCTTTGTCATATGGAAGGTCAATTTCTAGTTCTTTCAGAAATCACCACACTGTCTTCCAAAGAGGTTGCACTAGTTTGCATTCCTACCAGCAGTGTAGAAGTGTTCCTTTTTCTCCACAACCTCGCCAGCATCTGTTGGATAAACCTTTATTTAGCTAGACTAACTGACAAAATAGAGAGAAAACCCAAATAAATAAAATCAGAAACAAAAAAGAGACATAACAATGAAGACCTCAGAAACATGAAGAATCAAATAACTACACACCAACAAACTGAAAAACCTAGCAGAAATAAATAAATTCCTGGACACAGACAACCTACCAAGATTGAACTCTAAAGAAACAGAAAACTTCGACAAACCAATAATGAATAATGAGACCAAATCCATAACAAAAAGTCCCCCATCAAAGGAAAGCCCAGGATCTGATGACTCCACTGCTTAATATTTAAAAAAGAATGAATACCAATTCTATTCAAACTCTCCACAAACATTGAAGAGGCGAGAGTACTTTCAAACTCATTCTACAAGCCCAGTATAACCTTGATTTAAAAAAAAACAAAGACGTAACAAAAAAAGAGAAAACCATAAGCCAATATATCTGATGAATATAAATATAAATATTCTCAACAAAATACTAGCAAACTGAGTTCAACAACACATTGAAAAGATCTTCACCATGATCAAGTGGGATTTATCTCAGGAATGCAAGGGTGGTTCAACATACACAATTCAATAAACATGGATATATTAATAGAACCAAGAACAAAAACCATATGATTATTTCAATACATGCTGAAAAATCATTTGATAAAATTTAACATCCCTTCATGATAAAAACCTTCAACAAACTTGGTACAGAAAGTACACATCAAAGTAATAAAGGCCATATATGACAAACCCACAGCTAACATCATACTGAATGGGCAAAGATGGAAAGACCTAGAACAAGGCAGAGATACTCATTTCCACCACTTTTATTCAATATAATACTGAAAGCCCTGGCTAGAGCAATTAAGCAAAAGAAAACTAAGGGACATGCAAATTTGAAAGGAAGAGGGCAAATTAGCTTTATTCACAGATGACATCATCTATACTTAGAAAAACCCAAAGACTCCTCCAAAAACTGTTAGTACTGTTAAAGAAATTCAGTAACATTGCCGGATACAAAGTCAACATACAAAAGTCAGTAGCACTTATATATGCAATTAGGAATCCCTGGTTGCCTATTTAGGGTAATTATTCTGACAATTAAGTGCAGTTCCTTCTCTTTTGCTACTTTGAGATCTTACCATCCCTATTGCTATTAAGTAGCCCAGTTTATAGCGGCATCTCCCACCATCAGCTCCAGATTGCAGAGGATAGTTCGATGATTTTTCTTCCCAGGGCATTTCATAAAGTCTTGGTAAATGAAGCATCATTCAAGTCTTCCTGGGGAGCAAAGTCAGTCAAAGTTTTGACATATAGATCCACATGGCACGCTCACTTCTGTTTTGACATATAGATCCCTATATATATGTCACATGCCCACTTCTCTTAGTCTTTGAGCCCTTATTCCAGAGTCTTCTATCACAGTTCTGGCACCTCTACTCATCGCTTTTTCCAAGCTTCTAAAAATAGTATGCTAGAACCATCTCCTGAGTCCATTTCTAAGATGTTGCATCCTGTAAAAGGAGAAGGTGCCCCCATTTCAACAAAATCCCCTTTATCTAGATTGATGTCCTACCTCCTTGATCCAGCACTTCCAGGGTCCACTCCCAAGAAGACTCTCAACTTCCCTCCGGTGTATGTTAGCCAGTCCTGGAACTTTTTTTGGACATATCATCTCTCTCCCGCTTAGAAGACTTACCAATTCCCCAGGTCAGTCATGCTGAGAGTTGAGCCTAACTATGGGTGTGATGGCTAGAAGGGGAAGTGAAGGAGATTCTAAGAACAAGTGCTGTCTTGCAGGGCTTCCGCCTCACTTGGGGCATCTGCATAGTCTTCAAGCTATGGACCCCCATTGCTTTCCAAAAAGGGAGTGGGCCACTTTGCAGGGTCAAAGGGTTCAAGGGAATTTTGATGTTCCTAGTTATACCTATTCAAATGCTTCGAGTCCAAGTCTCAGTATTCTACTCTGTCCTTACCAGTGCCCTAACTTTGGCCTAAAAGACTCACCTGGGCTGATAATTCAGCCTTCCCTAAAGTTTTGCCACAGTTCAGCCCTGTGCCTTGTCTCCACCTCAGTTGGACGTCCAGCTGCAGAGATAAAAGTCTTGGAAACCCTGCCAAAGGGATCCTATGAGTCTCACCCTTGGATTTTAATTGGTGATGATCAGTCTGAGCCTTTGGTTTTCTCCTTTCTATGAATCAGTGGTGTTTAGCAACAGCTATTTAATTCCACAGACTGTGTAGTTCTGTCTTTCCTATACCTTTTGTCTTAGTTTGAACAGCTCTAACAAAAATATAATACTATAGACTGAGTGGCTTAAACAGCAGAAGTTTATTTTTCACGGCTATGGAGGCTGGGAAGTCCAAGATCAAGGAGTCAGCTGACTCATTTCCCTTTGAGGGCTCTCGTCTTGGCTTAGGGAGGGACGTCTTCTGGTTGGATCTCACACGGTAGCAAGAAAGAGATCATTTCTCTCATGTCTCTTTCTATAAGGCGCCAATCCCATCATGAAGGCCTTACCCGCATGGCCTCATCTAGACCGAATTATCTCCCAAAGGCCCCTCCTCCCAATACCATTCCACTGGGCATTAAGCCCTCAGCATGTGAATTTGGACAGATATAAGTGTTCAGCCCACAGCCCCTCTCAAACTTCGGAGACATGGCACAGGGAAATGAATCACCCTTTCACCTATATATATTGCCCCAGTGGATACAGGTGAAATTCTTAGCAAATGCACTGCTAAGGCATGCCAGGGGCCCACCTACTACCAGTGATGGGGTGGTCCTCATTGCCACCTGGCTGATGGGAGATCCAGTTCCAGACTTCTGCCCTTGGGGTCTGTTTTGGGGAGCTACTCCTGTACCAAATGTGTTGGTTTGGACTCCCCGGGATCAGAGCCCGGGATAGGGACCCTCGTGTAGTTGCGATATTGAGGAAATACTTTCAGATAAAATCCCGCAAAGAGCAGGAGAGACAGGACAGGGCAAGGGAAGCATCTTGGCAAAGATGTGGGTTCAGATGAAGTCTGGCCTTCACCCCATCGCGTGGGAAGTTCTGGAGTGTCTCATTTTGAGGCAAGGTGGAAGAGACTTTGCATATACAGGTTAGTCAGAAATTGGCTTCAGGCAGAGCCCGGGCAGCTTCGGGACAGGGTGTAGTTCCTCAAATATATTCCACAAGGCCAAGGGCGGCTCTCCAGAGAAGAAGGCAGCTGAGAGACATTAGCAGTGGAGGAAGGGATGACTGCCCACTCTGGTGAGTGGGGTCTGGCGGACAACCCTCAGCGTCCATTACAGCTTATCTTTGGCTAAATATTACTTGATTCTCTTGTCTTTGAAAGTCAGCGTCTCTACCAGCACCTTTGGTTTTTGTTCCAGAAATCCTACAATGGAGCGAAACCAGTCAAACAGTGAGCAGGAAAACAGGAGAGAAGCTGAAAGAGAAGTTGAGCTCGGGCCATAAAAATGCTTTGACTCAAAAGCTGTTCCTCGCTGTTGGCTAAACATCTCTTTCATTCCTCTGGATTTTACCATTGGTTCTTGACTCAGGTGATCCACACAGAAACTTTGTGCGTGTGTGTGTGTGTGTGTGTGTGTGCACGCGCGTGTGTGTGTGTTGGGGGAACTGGCTTCACTGCTCCCAGAGGAGTGAAGTGACTCTTCCAAGGCCATAAGGTTGGTTACGTGACAGAACCAGAGAGAGAAGCCAGCCCCAGCGCCTTCCAACAGCATTAGCTCGCTCCATTGACGTCGATGTGAATGCATCCATATACTTAGGTGCTGTTGCTTGATCTTAAATGCACGCTTCTTTCTTCACTCGGAGGAAAACACAAGCTGGTGGTGCGTGTGAAGTGCCTCAGCTGTAACCTAACGCTTCAGAGTTACAGATGTGAGTATTTCCAAGCTTCTAAAGTCAGCCACCGACGTCTGTTCCTCCCTCTGTAAACATACGAGGGCCAGGTGGTCGCACAGCAATCTGCTTAGCTGTCTCCTCCGTCCGTGCCTTTCTGCGTTTAAGTCAAGGCTGGCTTTTCCCTCCGCTTGAGCAACGGGCTGGACGTTTCGGCTCGGGGGAACGTTTGGCTCCGTTACCGGCTGACAGCTGTTGGCAGCGCCGCCCGAGATGACGGTTTCGCGCACAGTAGGCAGGTTTCTCAACGCTCTCGGTTTGGAGCAGAGCGAGGTGGTGTGTCCAAGAAGCTGTCTCCCGGTCTGAGCGGCTGCAAATCACTACAGTACGTCGCTGACGTTTTCCACTCCTCAAACTGGGCCCGTGACCGCACTCACCCCCCTCTCCAGATGAGAGGAGACTGCAGACTTGAACGTGCGGGGCAGTGAGCCTCACCGCCGCCCTGGCTGCAGGATTCCTCCGCCCCCGCAACCTCTCTTTCCACGCCTGGACCACGTCTCGAAGCTTCTTTCGAGTCATCCTTCAGAACTGTTTCTTCTCGAAGCCTGTGACCTTGAAATCTGGACATCCCCCAATCACCATCTCCACAGGCCATTTTAATTCTCCATTCTCCCTCATTACCATCGTCTTTCTAGGCTGCATACTGAAGCAACTCCCGTGCCCCCACTTAGGGTATGAGCTCTGTAAGGGCAGGAACTGGGCTTCAGCTCACCGCTGGGACCTCAGGGCCCTAGCACACAGTAGGTGCTCACTAAATACTGAAGAAAGGCCTCAGGCTTCGTGCCCCATACATCCCCATATCCTGCCCCCACCCCCACTGGGAGATCAGAAGACAGGCTGGGAGGTCAGGTGGTCCTCCTAGAATCACACAGCTGATTCTACCACACTTCCCTCAAACTCCATGGAAGGGGGGTCTGAAGCCCCCGCAAACCCTTATCTCCCCCCGAGAGCCCTGCTCACCCCTACCCTGTACAGACAGTGAAGCCAGACCAAGAGCAGACCACAGCCGGACAGTCTTGTGGATGCTTCACCATGGACAAAACGTCGCCTGAGAGAAGTGAGGCTTGACCAGGATAGGGTCAGAGCTCACACGACACCCGTCGTGGTGTCTCAGGACGACCCCCAGGGAAACCAGGGAACCGTGAGTCAGTGGACACCAGTGGGACACCCCAGAGACTCACCAGATCCTTGGTCTATGGAGGAAAAGCTCTCTCTAGACCTTATCTGCTGGTGTCAGTGTGGCTGACATTACGTAGGAGAAGGGGAAGGTGTTAGCATGGAATGCTTCCTGAAATTCGTATGCTGAAATTCTCACCCCCAAGGTGATGGTGTTAGCAGGCGGGGCCTTCGGGAGGTGATTGGGTCATGAGGATTGGGATGGTGCCCTTATTAAGAAGAGGCCAGGCCGTGCTCGGTGGCTCAGCATGTCATCCCAGCACTTCGGGAGGCCGAGGCGATGGATTGCCTGATCCCGCGGGTTCAAGACCCACCTGGGCAACTTGGCGAGACCTCGTCTCTGCAATAAACCAAAAATTAGCCGGGCGTGGTAGTGCGCGCCTGTAGTTCTGGCTACTTGGAAGGCTGAGGCGGGAGGATTGCCGGAGCCCAGCAGGGTGAGGCTGTGGTGGCCGGGAGCGGCCACTGCACTCCAGTCTGGGCGACAGAGTGAGACTCCGACTCAAAAAAAAAGAAGAGGCCAGAGAGCCAGCTAGCTCTTTTCACCATGTGAGGACGCAAGGTGAAGTCCACAGTCTGCAACTCGGAAGAGGGCCTCTGTTGGAACCTACCACGCTGCACCCTGATCTCAGCCGTCCAGCCTCCATAACTGTGAGAAATAAATGTGGTTTATAAGCCACCTGTCCCATGGCACTTTGTTATAGCAGCCCGACCGAACTAAGACAGGGACCCACGTTTGTCTGAGCCCACGGTAGGCGCCATCTACCATGTGACACAACCCATGCTGATTTCTCTCTCTCTCTCTCTATTTATCGTCTAACAGTCTACCTCCGCTTCATCCTCAGAAGATCCAAAGTGACTTACACATATTCAAAATCCAACCTGGTTTAAAACAAAGCTGAGAAAAGAAGAATCAGGCCAAAGAGGAAACTAGGGTGGGGAAACAATCCAAGGCAAGCCAGGGTCAAGCTGCTCCACAAAATTGGGACAGCGAGGCCAGGAGGCTTGGCAGAGGGGGGTTACAGATTCCATTCTGACCTCTCCAGCAGCCCGCGATGAGGGACACGTGTTCAAGCATGTGGTTGAGTCTTCAAGGCAACACCGAACCGGTTGCTCAGAGGCCCGTACTGGGCTAAGAGTCGCACGACTGTTTCTGGGGTTAAAGGCGAGAAAAGTCTCCTGTGGGTCTTCAGGCAGATGACAGCGTGAAGCCGTGAGCAACGTCCTCAACAATGCCTGCCCGTAACCACAGCGGGCGGTTTCCTACAGCATCTGGGACGGCAACCGGGATGAATTTCAATATTTTCTAACCAGGCCTCACCCTGCTCACACTTGTCTTTTTCTGCAGCGCTCTCGTTTTCCAAACCCAAACCCCCTGATAGACTGCAGGCAGCTGCCAAACACATCATAAAAAATCGTGACCCATTTCTAGGGAGGCTGGGTGGGATAAAACTCAAAGTATTCAGAAGAATGGGTAGAATTGAATTCTCCAGGAACTCCTCCGTCAAGACCTTTTCTCTTCTCAACTGAGCCTCTGATACTATCGGGTGGGGGTCCCATCCAATCATCCTCTTTTGTGTTGCCAGTGATGTGCCCACCTGTCCATTTTATAGCCAGACCTATCTGCATTCATCCTCACGCCAACCCTGCGAGGTAAATGTTATTGTCCCAATTTTCAAGGGGGCCAGGTGAGTAAATAACTTCCCGGGTTATGCAACCAGTGAGTAGCAAACCTGGGTTTCGAACCCTGCTTTGTCAGATTCCAAAGCTGTGATCGTTCCTTGCACCGCACCTCTTGGATTCTGCTCCCCCAGGCGAACAGGTCTGCGGAAGGCGAGAGCCGAAGGGTTTTTGCTGATCCTACAAAATGGCACACTCCGACACCAGGGCCGACTTCCTAACTTCTCTCTAGGCCCTGGGAGCCCGTGGAACTGCTTGTTCTTTGGGCTGGACGGCAACCGGGATGAATTTCAATGTTTTCTAACTGGGCCTCACCCTTCTCACCCTTGTCTTTGTTTGCAGCGCTCTCTG
>CAUYQG010029056.1:0-18792 GCA_963574415.1 Tarsius wallacei
CGCGCCTGTAGTTCCAGCTACTTGGAAGGCTGAGATGGAAGGATCGCCGGAGCCCAGCAGGTCGAGGCTGCGGTGGCCGCTCCCGCCGCAGTCTGGGCGACAGAGTGAGACTCCAACTCAAAAAAAAAAAAAAAATACAAAAAGTTGTTTAATTTTGTAAACTTAAAATAGCTATATTAAGGTTCTCCAGAGAGACAGAGTCAGTAGGGTGTCTGTGTGTATATAAAGATATTTATGATTAGGAATTGGCTTATGTGATTGTGGGCGCTAACAAGACCCAAGATCTGCATTTGGCAAGCTGGAGACCCAGGAAGTCCGATGGTGTCATTCCAGTCAGAAGGCCGGCAGGCTAGAGACCCAAGAAGAGGGGGAGTTTCAGTCTAAATTCAAAGACAGGCAGAGAGAGTTGCCTCTTTCTGAGGAAGGGCCAACCTTTTTGTTCTATTCAGGCCTTCAGTGATTGGGTGAGGCCTACCCACATTAGGGAGGGCAATCGACTTTACCCAGTCTGTGGATTGAAATGTTAGTCTCATCCAAAAACACCCTTCCAGAAACAAACAGTATCTGGGCACCTTGGGTCCCAGGTAAATTGACACATAAAATTAACTATAATAATTACCTGTTTTAAATCCATTTTAATTTATTCAATTGGTAAACATTTTAGGCATGGCTCTGTGGATTCAACAGAGGGTTAGGCATTTTGGATATTCAAAACAAGTAGAAGACAGGTATCGGGTAACTTTTAATAGAGACCAGACATAAAGTATTTTAAAATAGGTAAACAATACAAGTTTTAAATGGCTGTGTTCTTCACTATGGCATTGTTCATGTATAT
The DNA here is from genome assembly GCA_963574415.1 of Tarsius wallacei. Taxonomy (NCBI): domain Eukaryota; kingdom Metazoa; phylum Chordata; class Mammalia; order Primates; family Tarsiidae; genus Tarsius; species Tarsius wallacei. Next base: position 836 of record CAUYQG010029056.1, read on the forward strand.
TAAAGCTAACTGCATGGGACTAAAATTGAATTTCTTACTCTGAATTTTAAATTATTAAACAGCAGTTAAAAAAAACACACTATATACTTGTTTTTTTATCCCTCTTTTATTTGTTTACATCACAGTATGTATGAAGGTGGTAGCATAATCATAAAGTAATGAACCAATAAAATCTTAGTCTGTTTTAAGAAATTATTACTTTTTCAAGTGGATGCTGCACAAAGAAATTTTCTCCAGCATTGTGTGCCCTGAGTTCATTATTCTATTCTTGCATCATATTTGTAGTTGACTGTTTTGTGACATCTGCTTCTGAATCCAGATAGTGTAAAATATTTCTGTGTTTACTGGTCAGGGTAAGTAAACAACACATTTATTTTATTTGAAGCAGCATGACAGTCTTTATAAATGTGATATAATTATTTAGCCACAAAGCATGGCTTATTAAATGGACATGACAGACTTGCCCTCTCACTCCATCCCATGGCCACCCAATCCCATTCAAACTTAAGGAAGTGAGAAATACAAGGCAACTGAGGAAATGTTAAGAATATGAAAAGTATGATTGAATGATCCTAGACATTTTAGAGTAACAATCAAAAAATGATTTGATTAATCACATTTAATTAAAAATTCAAAAAATTGGAAATAACTTAAGTATTGTGAATTTGGCTTCTCCTAGAAGTGGGAGTCTTAAATAAGCATACTCATTTTCTCAATTTAATATTTATCTCTTATTTTTTGCTAATTTGACTGGTCTATCTCATGGTTGCATGATAATAACAAGGTAGCTACTTTCACAATTCAGAGTTTTCTTTGTAGGTATCTTTATAAAAACAAATCTGTTTATGTATCTTGAGTGGGGAAACAAAAGTTCTAAGAGATAAAGGGAAAACATCCTTGCTGTCCATCTGGAAGCAGCAGACACATTTTTCTCTTTCCAGATACCTTTTTCAGCAGTGAATTACAACTGGTGGGTTTTGGAGAGATTTGTTCTTAGTTAATATTTGACTTGGCAGGCCATTTGCATTTCTTAATGCAAACCTTGGGAACACAGGCATTGCTGTGGTATCTTGTGGGCATCTCTCCCCTTTTGGCAACTAGAAAACATCCAAGATTGTGACTTCATCAAGAGAAGCTTTTTGGTGTGATATTATACACTGCTGCCTAAGGGTGATGTAAAATGCAACACTTTGGTGAATGCTTTCTTTGAAGACTCAAATCCAGTGTGAAAACCTTTCTCTTTTTTTTTTTTAAATGAAAAAGGTTTGTGGCACTCTCATAATAGCAGGGCTTGTCTTGTTGATTTAGATCAAAATCATTTCCTCCCAACTTCATAACTATTTTACTGTTCAGTGGTGCAGAAGGCATTATAAGAAGTTTGTGAAATGTTTGGAGCATTCAGAATTGGATGAAAGAGAAAAAAGAAAATACAAAATAAGAGTATTTCCTCACTGAAAATTTAAGTATTCTGATGATAGGGGCCTTTCATAGAAACAGCTACAACAAAACTAAATGTTTATGGTTCCCCTTAGTTTTTCTTCATGCCTACTCCACTTTAAAGTCTTACTCTTTCTCTCTTAGCTTTTAAGGAAGGGAAACACAACTTCTCTTAATGCCTAATGAATATTTATGAAGTCCTTTGCCAATTAAGTGCTCATTAAAATTCACTTTAAACAAAAAGAGATAAAAACACTTTTAAGAACAAAGCAGACTGTGGTGGCGTGTAGAAACTCACATCTCTCCTTGTGAATTGTCAAGTCAGAAACACTCTGCAAATGAACTAAGTATCCTTAAAAATGATTCTAGGTAGGAGCTGGAATAAAATAGGCTTGTTTTACTATGGTGACTGATTTTGCATTGACTTTTGCCTCAATAAGTGTTTTTTTCTGAAGATACTTGGACATCCTGCTTTTATATAGTATATCATAACGGTTAGGAGATCAGGTTTCTGAATCAGTTTCTGTATTTAAATCTCAGTTTCAATTCTTTCTTGCTCTGTGACCTTGAACAGTTTCTCAGTGCTTCGATTTCTGTATTATAATATGGAGAAGGTAATACCGCTCACAAGCTTGTTGGAAGAAGCAATTGAGTTAATACACGAAAAGTGCTTAGAGTAGTTCCTGGCATGCTGGTTTTCTCTGCTTCTAGAACGCTTTCCTTTGAATGCACACTGGACCTTGCTAGAGCCATTAGGAAAGGCCTTTGTTTTCCCCTTACTGAGGTGGTGCAAAGGAATGGTTAATGAGTTTTCACTTGCTGATGAGTAGCATTGTAGTTTTTTTCTTCATTTCAATTTTTCTCCATTCTTTCTTTGCAAGACCACAAGACCCCATTCTCCCACTTCCAACTGCCTTACACTGCAGCCATTCTCTTGGTTCAAATATGATAGAGAAACATAGAAATTCTTAAATATATATTCAGTCACTTTCAAAAGCACAGTTTGATGAATGTGAAATCACTAAAGTAAACAGAGTACTTTGAAACTAGAGCAATTATACCATTTTTGCTGCTGCTTTAGGTAAATCACTGTTTCTGATCATGGAAATAAAGAAATGCGTGGACCTTAAATCATAGAAAAGTTACATGCCTGCTTACTAATGTTTTAAATCTGAAATAGAAATATGTATTGGGATGAGCAAAGAAGTAGTAAAGCATCCATCCACATGTTTATTTTTCCATGAGGCTTACACTTGCAGAAGTAAGCACTGACCTGGACACCCAACATGTGTAGACTTGTTGATAAATGTGTTCCTCTAAAGAACTTCTTATTCTTAATAATTTACCATCCTACTTTATACACCATAGGTCATAAGCTTAAGTTTATCTTTTTAAAGTGCTGAGTAGCTGTTATTGAGCTCAATCCTTATCTTTAAGACATGCCTCATAAATTTAATAATAATTAGTCATAGTTTCCACTGGAATTTTTACTGTTTTCATCACCTGCTCTTCTCAGAGTGTATACACAAGGTGTTGGATCTATTTCACAGTAACCGCGTAAACTTTCACTTCTGATTTTTTCCTATTGAAATGATTGCTATAGTTATGCTTTTAAAGCAGTTGATAGTGAGTTTGCTGTTAGTCGTAAGTTTTTGGGATGCATCATAAGGAGACTTTATTTTCACATTAAGTGTGCGTGCTATAGTGTAGGTCATATGACCCTGATAATAGATTAGAATATAATCCTTTTATCATATAATGGCCACTGTGTATTTGAGTGTTTACACTCAGTTTTGATTGTTGTTAAATTGGTTTTTATAATTCTTACTCATCTACTCCTCATTTTGTAGTAGAAAGACTTTAGACAACACAGTCAATTATTTCCACATTTCCAAGTAGACACTCAGTTATATTGGAACTGACAGTCTGCTTTTCGGTTTATATTAGGATAAAGCTGCTGTTTCCTAGCTCAGTGGTTCACAACTTTCCTCTTCCATCCAGCCACTGTCACAACCCAAACGTTCATTCTCTTTCTAGTTGTAGACATTGAGGGCTGAAGGACCAGAGTTGCTAACTTGTCTGCTGCAAAGAGGGGAAGAAGACGAGACCTACGTATTGAACTGTAATGTCCTGTAACTATAGAAGAAGACTTAATTATGTGTGTGAATGCTAATGTGTTCAGAAAGCATTCAAAAAGTAAATTGTGTGCAGAAATGCAAGTGCTCAGTGAATAAGCTTATCTCTTCCCGAGTCCACCTTGACTTACAACCCTCATTTCACTGTACATGTAGTAAAATTTTAGGATGAACTGATGCTTTGCTTGGAGGGATGAGCTTATTTCCTGCTCTGTGGAATCCATTTCAACTTTATTAGTATTACATTCTAGATTGGTCTTATACCATAGTTAGCTTATCTTATCTTTTTGTCCATTATGACAATGGATATATTTGCTGATGTAAAATTGGTATAAAATGTTTCAAAATAATCTAGTGTCTTTAAAAAATATTTATTCTGAAAAAAATGTCTTTCTTAAAAAATTTTGCAAAGGCAAGAAATCAGAACTGGATGCATATGTGAGTCAGTTAACATCAAACAAGGAAGTTCTTTGGTCACAGATCTCAGGTGATAATAGTATATGAACTTTTTTTCACATTTACATGGAACAACCTGTCCTATAAAATACTCTAAAGGCATTTTGTATATATGAATAAGTATTATTATCCACATTTTACAGAAGAGAAAATGAAATTCATAGAGGCTAGCTAAATTGTCTGAGATCACACAGCTAATTATTCAAGTTAATAATCAATTAAGTGACTCATTTGTAAATAAATTTTACTACTTGCAATAACAGGGAGGTTGTTGGTGGGCCAGAGTGTTTGTGGCCAAAGTATAACTATCATTTAAGGACAAGTAAAATATGTAACATGGTAAAGTTCCATGGAAACATCAAAAAGGAAACTTTTACTTCTGATTGGGAAATATAACGTAGATGTTGAAGGAGTGGGAGGCTGTTGTAGGCTAACGGAGGATACTGAGCAGAGGCATGGGAACATAAAAAACATGGTACATCTAATAATAATAAGATATCGAGAGGGAGCAGACTATGTGGAAAATGAAGCTGGCATGGAAGACTGAATCAGTTCATGAACTTGAATGCTTTCCTAAGAACTTTAGAACTAGTAGAAGCTTTTATTTTGCTTTAACTTTTTTGTTTTTCAAGCACATGCATGTGTGTTGTTATTTTTATTTTATTTTATTTTGAGTTTGAGTCTCACTCTGTCATCCAGACTGGAGTGCAGTGGCCGCTCCCGTCCACCGCAGCCTCGACCTGCTGGGCTCCGGTGATCCTTCCGCCTCCGCCTTCCAAGTAGCTGGAACGACAGGCGCGCGCTACCACGCCCGGCTAAGTTTTGTTTTATTGTAGAGACGAGGTCTCACCAAGTTGCCCAGGCGGGTCTCGAACCCGCGGGCTCAGGCAATCCACTCACCTCAGCCTCCCAAGGCGCGGGATTACAGGCTGAGCCACTGAGCCCAGCGTGTTATTTTTAGAAGGCAGTAGTACAACTGGGAGATTGAGACATCAGAGTACTACAGTAGAATTGATGAGAGGCAGGGATAGCAGAGATAGATAGCTTGTATTCTGGGTAAGGGAACACAAAAGCCTTAGGCAAACAGGTCCTTACTGCTAGGGAAAAGAGAAATCAAATCTACATACACTTGCTGATAGTGACTTAATATTATTACTGTTATTGAATAATTTGGTTAAAGCAATAATGTGGAGTAGTGAAAATCTTAGCTCAGCCTTTTAACACCTTATATATGCGCCTCAGTCATTTATAAAAATGGGAATATTTGTGTCTATTTTGCCCAGTTTGGGGAAGAATTTTATGAAAACATGTGAAAGCTCTTAGAACAGTGTTTTACATGGGGTGGGTACTCAGTAAATAGTAGTTTTCCTTCTTTCATTTATGTGTTATTTTAGGAATTATTATTTACTTTGCCTGAAGCATACCAAGCACATTGTAGTGGTCCTTGTATACAGTAAAGAGTTTGTTGACAAGCCACTTTCTATGTGTAATTTTCAGGTTGTCTTCATAAATTTTATAGTGAGTGTCCATATTATCTATATATTCTCTTCCTGTGAAAAATAGAAAATTAGAATTCAGTGAAGTTTAACTAGCTTTGCATGATTACATATCAGTGGAGGAGCTGAGGTAAATGAGTAAATGGACCAGTTTTGAAAATAGTTAACACTTTTGTGAAGATGTTAGAGAGTTTGTGTATATGTAACTTCTGAGTCAGTTTAACATACAAATATATAAGTACATTCATCTTGCAAAGTACAAGATGCCATGCAAATATAGAATATTGGTAAAAATAAGAGCTAATATTATCTAGCAGTTGGTAATAGCTGGTAAAGTGAATTGAGTATGGCATACAAGGCATGCTATTTTTAAGATGCATTTATGTTAAGTACTTGGAAGGCAAAGTTGATCTCAGATATTAAAAACTCTGAGTAAGTAATATGGATATGCTTTATGTGATGCATCTTGAGCTCTCATTTGCTTCTTTGTGCCACAATTATTTATCAGAACAATCAGGAGCCATGATTTTGGAATTCTCACATGACTTTTCTCCTAATTAGTGAAATTTTTAAGCAAATTCGCATGTAAAATTTACATGCTATGGGTATCATTTATTGTACTCTAGAAAACAGTCTTCTATATGCATATTTTAAAATTGGCATACATTTTAAGATTTGTTCTAGATTCTGGTCATGGCTTTATACTTTCTTTTGTTGCAGTGAAAGTTACTACAAACCTCACAGTCTTAATGACAGGTTTTAAGCCATGCGTTTCTGATAAATGAAGGGTGGACATTTGCTGTATTTCAGGCACCGGGCCCTGTGCTAAGTGCTTTATATCATGCTTTATTTAATCTTAGCAACAGTTGTGTGAGAAGTAGACACTATTACCCTTAATTTCAAGATGGAGAAGTTGAGGTCTAGGGAAATTAATGAGTTTGTTCAAAGGCATGCAGTTAATTAACCAAGCTGGGTGTGATCTCTCGCCCTTGTGCTTTCTTCTGGAAAGTGCTGTCCAGGTTGCTTTGACTCTAGAGATGGTGTTCAGAACCTTCCTCTCACGCCCAGTGTTCTGATGTGCCACTTCTTGAGTAACCTAAAACACAATTTAATTGAATTGGCTGTGTCAAAATTTGGATTTCTGGAGTTTGAAAACTATGTGGCAGAAGGAAGAAGGAATGTCAGAAAAATTCAGCTGCATTTTCTCCTGTTTCCAGTTTTTAAAAGCATGAGTTTACCAAAAGTCAGTCACAATAGAAAACACACACACACACACACACACACACACAACTGAGATAGAAACATAATCATAAATATATGTGAAGTAGTGGTGTCTGCCCATTCTGTCACATTTGATGGTCCTTAAAAGACTCCACAATAGAGAGGTTGTTCTGCATACCTCAACACGCATTTGTAACGTGCTTGTCAGGCGCCTGGCATACTTCTTAATGCTGAGGATGTAGCAGTTAGGCAATGAGATACAACTCTTGCTCTCATGTAGCTTATATTATACTTTGGATGTTCTACAGATTTAATCTGGAGTGTGAAATAATAACATGCTTTCGACATTGTGTAAGAAAGATACATTCAGAGCTTCTCTATATAATATTTTTAGTAGAAGAAAAAAGGTCTGCTTAGTATATCCCTTCTTGAAGACTTTCATATGAAATAACACACGATTTTTCTTAATTTAGAATATGCAGTTTTCTGCAGCATGTAAAAAAAACCTCATGTTTGGAAATCTAGACTTAAGCTAAGTTCAAATCAAAACATAAACAAGGTCGGAGAAACGTTATCTCAATGTAGTCAGACCTTCAGTGTTCAGGTATGAGAAAAAAAATGCAGAAGAAACAAGAAAATACTGCTATGATAGCTTGCAACCAAAACCAAAAGTTATCAAATAAGCAAACAAAAAGCAAAAATTAACCAAGACTGTTTCATACCACATTTGAGAATCTCTTTTTCTCTTTTGTTTTACTCTCATACAAATGAATCATTTCTTCTCTTCCCAAGTGTTTGTCAACATTTCAGAACTGGAAGAATCTAAGGGGTGCTAGGTTGATTAAGATATGATAGCTTAATTGTGCCACTGAGAAATAAAAGCGTTAAAAGCATACATTTATGTTAATAACTGTTTTACCTGTCTTTGTCACACAGCAATTTTGTGAACAGTCTAGTATTTCTAAGTGGAAAGCTCTCTTTAGATCTCAAAAGAGTTCAAACAATTTATTTCTTAATTTAAAAAAATCATCTCAAACTCACTCCCTTCTCCCCCACATTAGTAAAATGTCTTAGCTTATTTTAAAATGTATATGAAGTTTATATCTCTAATTCTAATGACCAGTAGTTGGTCATCTATTATGTAAGGTTTCAAAATGCGATTTTCAAACATGGTAACACTAATGTATATTATTAGTGTTTGCACTGATGGAAAAAAGCAATATTAGCTAGACCCTTAGCACAAATCAAGCCAGACATCGAGCTGTACTTGAACTCCCATACACTTACAGTGAAAACAAAAACCAACCAGCCTAACAAACAGGAGCTTCATCTAAGAATATCCCGAATGAAGCAGAAAAAAGATTAATTTATTAAATCTCAACTTCTGAGGAAATGTCTTTTTAATATTTTGTGCATTAAAATAGAAAGTATATATAATAAAATTCTTCAGCATACAGAAGAGTAATGGTTGTCTTGAGATTTATTTTATGAAATGCAACTTTTACTAGAAAGAATACAGACAAAATATGGTTATTCAGACTTGATTATTTGCAGACATATTCTCAAAATTGAATGAAGTGAACCTGCCACTTTAAGAAAAATAATTGACAGTATTTATTACTAATGATAAAACTCAAACTTTCAAGCAAAAATTAGGATTTAATGAAGCTTGAATCCACATAACTGATCTACATAACTGAGTGAACCAAATATTTTTTTCCAGATGACCAGTGCCTGTTGTTTAATATTCATGCATGTGTGAAAGATCCATTCAAAATGAAAGGGAGACAGTAGGCTTTAATTTATCAGAATATGAAAATTTCATTGATGGTTTCAGATCCTATTATACATATAACTTTTAGAGACTCCCACCTGTCCAATTTTACTGTATATCAAAGAATAGTCACTGTTAGATGAAAAGGCTATTAAAATATCCTTCTTTTCGACTGTGTATCTTTGTGAGGTCGTATACTCTTTATATGTTAACCACAGTGACGTATTGTAACAGATTGAGTGCAGAGCAAGTTCCTAGCTTCTGCTAATAAATTAGACATTAAAGAGATTTGCTGGTTGGGCTCGGTGGCTCTGCCTGTAATCTCTGCACTTTGGGAGGCCGAGGCGAGAGGATTGCCTGAGCCCACTGGTTTGAGACCAGCACAGGCAACTTGGCGAGACCTCCTCTCTACAATAGAATAAAAAATTAGCCAGGCATGGTAGTGCACACCTGTAGTTCCAGCTACTTGGAAGGCTGAGATGGAAGGATCTCCGGAGCCCAGCAGGTCGACACTGGGGTGGCCGTGAGTGTGCCACTGCACTCCAGCATGGACAACAGAATGAGACTCCAACTCAAAAAAAAAAGAGATTTGCAAAAATGTATAACAGTGCCACTGTCCTTTTGAAAACATGTTAGGCTAAAATAGAATTGGTTTGTTTTAAAAAAATAAATTACACATATTTTTGAACTGTTCAGTTTCAATTTTAACATGGTAAATATTGAGAACTGTGATCCTACACAAAAAATTTGGTATCCTTGGTAATGTTTAATAATGTAAAAGGGTCCTGAGAAGGCATTTGAGAACTGTTGCTAGAGCAGCAATCACAGCTCTTAAAAGTCACAGAGACCAGAGCTTGAATCACACCTTGTCTGCTATTCTCTTGTTTGCTCTCAGTCAAACAGCCTGTCCAAGCCCTAGTCCCTCATCTGTAAAATGAGAATAGTAACCCTTACCTGGCAGAAGTATTCTGTGGACTATATTAGGTAAGATCTATAAACATTTAGTAGAGAATAGATAAGTGATTGCATCTCATTTACTCTCCCTAACTCTATGAAGCATAAATACTGTTGCTATGAAGTGTTGGAGACCCAAGGAAATTAAGACTTGCCCAAGATCACATAACTAACAAATGGCAGAACTTGGATTCTTATGTCTTATTAATATAATATTCATGCTATAGATTTGAAAAAAAGAAGTGCCTATAAGGAAAATAGAAGTTATATAGAAGCATAAAATGTGTGAAGTACGAAGGAGTTTAGAGAATTTATCTTCCTACAACCTTATATTATTGATAAGGTAATTCAGGGCACACAAATATAATAATGTGATTCCTTGCTTTGAACCTACTAGTATTTTTAGCATAATTGTCCCATTCCTTTTTAGCTGCCACCTTCTTCTTTTTCTTTTTTCTTTCTTTCTTTTTTTTTCTTTTTGCTTAACCAGACCAAAAGATCTCAATAAATCTTTGGCAAGAACTATACTTACCCATCCCATGCAGCTGCCAATGATAACAAAAAACATACAAAAACAAATTAGAAAAAGGATGGAAATATTACAGTGAATATCCATATGGTAAATAATCATGATTTTCCATGGCTGCTGGCTAAATTTTGGAGCTTATATTCAGATTTCCTTTCAAGCCTTGGAAACTCAGAAGTTGTTAGAAGTTTAGTCTGGGTGATTTAAAAAGGGAGTTTGTATGTGGGGGAGAAACTCAATACTATAATTTAAAAAAGCAAGAGGAAGTGGAAATATTTGATACAGAAAAGTGCATATGATAGTCAGGATCAGACAGTTTTTCTCCTCAGGTAAGATTTTTAGGATAACACTATTTTTGGGTGGTTTTTTGAGTTGAGGACATAATATTATATTATAAATGCTAAGGCTTCTTTCACAACCCAAAGATATCTTGTTGAGGATGGAATTAAGGTTTTGGTTCACCATTGTATAAAGTTTATCTCTTATTTTTCTGTTTCTTGATAATTTGTTCCCATTTTACTATTACTAAGTAGAATTAAAAACATAATCAACTGAGCTAATATGTTGTATCAGAGTAAATTAAAACCTTTATTTAATTAAATATATTTTATGTAAATAATAAGATCAAAGGAAATACAGGTTATTTCCTAACTACTCTGATAAATTAGTTTTGTTTTGGAAATTTACAACGGCTATTCACTTTTGGCTATATGTTCTGTCATTTTCCCTTTTCTCTGATATAATAAAGTCTCCTTTCAGTTCATTTAAATCCCTTTCTCAGTAAAGTCATTAATGCAAACTCATAAATAATTTTATATGTATGTAATATTCCCTAAATATGTAAATGTAGATGTCAGCCTTAAAATCTGCCTGAAATTAGGTGAGTGAAATCAAGAATTCACATATACATCCATATCGAGTGTATAAAATATAAGGGGGACCCAAAAAACCTGGAATTTATTTATTAAAAATTGTTCATTTATTCTTACATGTTTAAACTTCAGTCACCTTCAAAGTACTCTTTGTTTGATGAAATACACCTATAGAGACATTTCTTCCACTGCTCAAAACAGTCTTTGAACTCATCAATTTTGATGCCTTTTTGTGTTTCTGCAGTTTTTTTGTTTCACCTCTTCCATATCAACGAAATGTTTCCCTTTGAGGACTTTTTTCATCTGGGAAACAAACAAAAAGTCCCTTGTGGTGAGAACAGGTGAAAAGAGAGGGTGGAACATGGGGGTCATACCGTTTTTGGTCAGAAACTGCTGAACACTCAGCACGGTGTGTGTAGGTGCACATGTAAATCACCCATCATAAAATGTGCAAATGTGTTGAAAGAATCTCCAAAAAGAAAAAAAATTCACCGAAGCCAAGCACAGCCTCTCACCACAATGCTAGCTGGTACACTGATGCTGATGGGTTCCTAGCACACTTACCTAGTGGGGAAAGCCTGTAAGGGGCCTACCCTCCAAAAGATAATTCCGCGTATTTTGGGTCCCCCCTCGAATATAAAAACATATTTGCTTATGTGTTTATATGTATCTTCATACAGGGAGTGCCAAAAATGTATACACACTTTAAGCAATGTTATCTATATATTACTTTTTGAAATTGTATTGAATTACAGAAGTAAGATATAGTATGACATTAGCTTGGAACCATACTTCTGCCATTTTTGTTGACTGTCCTGCCTGTCGCATGGTGATGCTAGCATTCATTTGATTAATGCCATCTTTTGAGTGAACATCATACTTAAAACATGTATGTATATGTTTGGAATCCCCAGATACATTCAGCACCCTATGTGTTTACATGATCTTCATACACATACACTCATACACACACACACACACAAACACACAAATGTTTATCATCTGTCTCTCTGAAATCTTGTAAATGTAAATCATTTCTTATATTTGTGGCCAGGGAGGTTTGGATCTATTTTTATTCCTCCTGTCCATAGTTAATTATGATCTATGATCTTGGGCAATGGGGGAGGTGAGGGGAGTTAAATGTCCTTTTCCCAAATTCTTTGTTAGGTAAGGGTAGAGTTGGAAGTAGTTAGAGGTATGACATGTTATAGTGTTTTGGAATATTTTGAAGTTACCAGAGCAGCCACTACTTCTTTCTGCACATGATTCCTTTCTTTAGAAACATCCATTATCACCCTTTTTGTTACCCATCCAGGGAATGTGGTCATGGGAAAAGCAATCCCTGTGGTGTGGCATTACTAAAGTATGGTATTGACTCAGGGTCATTTCCCTTGCACTAAATTTCTTATCTAGACAGGTATGTTTGTCTGAGTCTTTTCTAGTAATCTAATTTGTTCATTCAGTATTTCTTCAACAAATATATCATGACAACTTGTGTTTACTGCCTAAGTCTTATATGGCAAATTATCACAAGGCTGTCTGTCCAACCAAGGCATCCTGGAGATTTCCAAGTCAGGAGCATAGCTAGGGCTAGAAATCATGATTCGTACACCTGTTTGGAGTCTAATTATCCCATTACATGTGTGACTTGGCCTATTGTAAGAGCTGGTGCCTGGTTGCATGTTTTGCACATAAGTTTTTACATTTTGACATAGGCACAGGCATAAGCATCTCAGGTTTTCCTTTTAGGGTTCTTTGGCTCTTTCTTCCCTAAACATTCATTTTCTCTTTGTTCTAAATCCCTTCTTCAGCTGGGCTGATGTAGGCTGGGAAAACGACTCTTTGATCATAATCCAGGAAGGAATGCTGCACAAAGGCAACCCATCCTCTGTGAGAGGGACGGTGGCCACGGCTGTGCATCTGGGTGTGTGAGAAGAGATGGGATCCAGCAGACAAATGGCGGTGGCTCCCCTGAGAACACAAGCAAGGATGAAAGACAGTTCACAGACAGGAGTTGCGTGTTAAGTGGAGGGGGGTAAACAGAGACATTTCACACCTGGTGTTTCCTGTCTTCTCAGTGGGAGTTGGAGGGAAGAAAGGATACATCTGGGTCTTGAAGAGTGCTGAAGTTTTTGAGAAACCGTTGGGAGTTGGGAAACAAGAGATGAAGGAGGAGGCAGGAAAGAATCTCAGCTCAAAAAGGCAAATTCTGTATATATACTCAAGAAGAAAGACACCCCCCCCATTTGCTTTTTCCAGTACTGTGGAATGTTAGTAGTGAAGGCCTCTGGGTTTGCTGCTTGTAGGAGTAAAGTAATGCTGAGAAACTTGGTATGTGTAGATGTGAAATTTATAAGCAGGGTTATTAGCTACTCTTGATATTGCAGCAGAAGTTTAGATTGCCATGACACTTCCTGTTCCGAACATTAGCTCTGTCTGGGGCATTCAGGCATTCTAGGATGGACTTAGAAAAAGAAAAAGGGGGAAGAAATCTTTATAGTTTTAAATTTTCAATCATTAGCTGGAGGATTTGTCCAGCAGTAAGTCATTTTTGAGGTTTAGAAAATAGTAGGAACATTTGGCAAGAAGAGACGGATTTTGTGGGAATCATTGGTTGCTTGTGGACCCCAACTATAGACATATTTAGAGAGGGCGTCAAAAGAAAGGGTTATATAATTACAGATTTTTGAATGTATGTTAATATGATTGACAGTGGATTTTTAAATTATAAATGGATGTGATTATTCTGGATCACCATTAAATGTAATCAGAAATCTGTGGCTATGAGGGCATTTAACTGGTAGTCAGAATTGTTCTCATCTTGATTGGGAACCTGGTCATTTAATGGCAAGAATTCTCTTTCCTGTCACTTTTTAGAAAAAATCAAGAACATGTCATGTTTATGTCACTGTTTATGTTTAATAGAGGTTTTGGATGACAAACAAACACACAGGTTTTAGCATGAACACTGGTAATTCCAGATTTAAAAGTACTGCCGTCACCTTTCTGTGTCAGGCTCGCTACACCAGCAATCAAAAACCATACAATGGTTTTCTTAAGACCAATGGCCATTAATATGAACCAGTTATTCTTAAGTATTTTTTTACTGATAATCTAACATTTAATTTTTTGTGGGTTGCCACAGTTTTCATGATATGACAAAAACTCGTATGTGTTGATATTGAATATTTTATTGTTGTTCAGCTTGTATTGTCAGTGACATAGAACATAAGGCATGATACTGGAGAAAACATTAAAGGTTTGCTGAGCGGTGATGGTGAGTTTGATCTTCCTAGCAGAGATGCTTTTGAACAATACCGAGGAATAGATCTAATGAGATTTGGGATGTTTTTAAAAATTAGTCAGCATTAGTGTAATATTCCTTCAGGGAGCGTTTGTAATGCCCACAAGAATGTGTCCGGAGAGGGATCAGATTCCAGACCAACCTTCAGTTTCTTTCAGTAGTTGACATAACACACACCTGTGTGTTCTCTTCTCTGACCTCAAAATTGTTTTGAAAAGCTTCTGACATTCTGAAAAAGAGCAGATTTTGATTTGTTTTCTGACAAGTAGAAAAAATAAGTTTTAAACGTTGGTGTTTTACTCATATATGATACTTGCAATAATACCATCAGACTCTTCTAATCACTTAAGGAATAAAACCTCCAAGTTTCCATGGTGGGTTATATTTAAGTATATTGTTTTCCTTGAAGCATTTTAACATGCTGGAGATAGGGGGATGTGTGTGTGTGCATGTATTTAGAGTTAGGCGCAAAATAGTACTTACGTGTTTTTTCTTGGAAGGAGTCATTTAGAAATGATCTCTTCTAATATTTTGTATGTAGAAATAGTGGTGATAAAGAAACAGACCCAATTCAACTTCATATTTTACACAGTGCTAGGTAAAGCTGTTTTTGATAACATGTTATTATATTATAAGATAAAATGTTGAATGTTTTAATATTTTGGCATCCCACATTGATTTTTGCTAAATTCACAGATTTTTCTTTTCAAAATTAAACTTCACTTGTTTGACATCAGCAGCTTATTCCTTGCAATCTATTTAATTGAGAAGTTTCTGCTGTTTATTCTAAAATGCAGATAAATGGCTTTCAGTGCACTGTTTACAGTTTAATAGCTCCTGAAATGAGTCAACACTATCAGCTAGAGTCTCCGTGTCATAACTAATGATCTCTCTGCTTATACTTTCCTGCTAGCGAGGAGACACTGAACTCTACAGAGGCAAGAGCCTGGCACAGCTGAGGATGGATAGACTGTGTTGGATGGCGCCTGTTGGACAAGGCGTTTTTTTCCCCTTGTTGGTGTGAAATGGGAAGAGAATTATTTCCTTATCATGATTTTAACAAGTATAAAAGCTGTCACAAAGTGCTATGTTCTAAGATCTGGGGTGAAGAACTTTTAGGAAGTAGCTATCAGAGGGATTTGTTATAATCTAGATGATTTCTCTATTTAATAATTAGTGTGAGTTTTAAATCTTTTCAGGCTATTTGACTTGATGGTAGAGAATAGGAGCCACTGGGAAATTTTCTTATTACGACCAAAGAGCAAATAGTTTTCATGATGAAATTTTTTGTCTCCCTAGAAAGACAGGAACAAAACAAGTCACTTCAATTGTAAACTAATAATTTATTATAAATGGGGCCTACTCATTCTGTAAGGTCATCATGCCTTTTCTTTAAGGAACAAAGGAAAAACCAACTATGAGTCTTCTCTGTCAGAGTCCTGTCAGGATCAACGGGTGTGGTGACCATAATAGTTAAAACCGACAAGTTTTGCCAACCTCTAGCTGTTTGCTGGGTTTTTGCATAGAGGATAGGACATTCTAAAGATAAATGTAGGGAACAGTTTTTATAAGTGATGTACCAGCTAATACATTTTAGTAAAATATTTTGTTGGATCTCATATGTTCTTTGTGAATATGGAAAACTTCTGGCTGAAGTGGCCATTTATGATAGTCTCTGGCTTTTGCCCCTGTATCACTATTGTTGTTTGGGGGATCCTTGGTCATTTAAATAGAACATACTTGTATGAGTATATTTCTTACCTTCTAACTCTTATACTGAAATTTAAGATTATATACTCAACTTCTCAAAATATTTCAGGGAGGAAAAGCATAACACACACAGATACATCTGCTTTATGTTGGTGTTGCTTAAAATACAGAAACATCTGAAGAAAGAGTTTGTGAGGAGTAATTATTTTTCATGTAGCATCTCAGATGCAGGCTTTTTTTTTTTTGTGGCTGTTTGTTTACAGTGAGAGCCCATATTGATAATTATTTAAACAAGGAGGAAGGAAACATTTTGACCTTAGAATAGAATTTGTGGTGAGAAAATTATTGGCATAAATGAAAAGATGCGAATTGAATAAAAGAATATAAAGAAAAATTAAAGATAAAAGTAGGGAGGCTTTCAAAACTGCCCCACCAAGGTCCTAAGTGTTATATAATTAAAAAACAAGAACATAAGATTGCCTTTGGGGAATATTTTGAAAACTGAAGCCACTTGTTTATGAAAAGAGGGTTGACTTGAGCTTCATCAAGCCAGGATGTTCCTGTGTGTGCCATGCCTAGATTTAAGATAACACAGTCATTATAATACCTTAGCTTCAATTCAGATCTTTCCTTGGTGTTTCTGTCCAGAAGTCAACAAGTTTGGCCTTTGGCAGTCTTATTCCTACAAATCAAAACAAAGTTGATAGTGGTTCACAATGTCAGCTAAGTGCATATAATTTTGGAAAAGTATTCTCGTCTTACACGTATTCAGGACCCAATGCAACTGTCTTATTTTCTTCTGTATGTGCAGACTGGATGAATTGGAAGAGTTAGGAGAACACCAGTAGAATGTCTTGTGTCTTCAGTTGGCTTCAGAGTATTACTTGAAACTTGAAATGTAGTAGTATCTCTGTCACGAGTGTCTGAATGTAAGGGAAAACTCTTAAGACTTGTGAAATTCTGATGAGGGAGAATGCTCTTATGTTTACGTGTATAGGAATTTATTTTGACCCTTTCACTCTTGATATATATCCTGTGCATTCATGTGGGGTTTTCCCCCCTAATATATAATATATATTATGTAATGCTTGGCTTAGTTGGTAATTAATATCTAAATAACAAAAACAAAAATAACAAAATATTTTAAATGTTTTTTAATATATACATTTAAATTATATTTACATTTTAACATTGATAAATTTTCTTCATTTCCGCTCTACTTGTGTATATAAAGGAACTTTTTGTTTTTTAACCATCTGCTGTTAGGAAAGGGTATCTATTTTTTGGATAAGACTTTAGGTTATTTGTTTAAAGTGGTACAGATACTAGGTTGGAGGACAGATGGTTTTGTGTTGATATAAAGTATAAAAGGAAATAGAGTAAAAGTTTTGATGTGAGTGAACAGTCAGCCACCCTTTTATGACAAAACAACAAAAGACAGAATTCGGTAACGTCTGCGCCACTCTCTCCAATTAGATTCTAAGGTTCATGAACGCAGTGGCCATTTCTTTATCTCTTCGAGCCCAAAGTGCTTTGCATCCAGCCTGTGTATGACAAACATTTCTTAAGATAATTGGTACTTGTTTGCAACTTTAAACTAGTTCTAATAAATTTTTCATTCTGTTTAATCATATCTGATGAGTGGAATAGTTGTGTCTCAAATATATAATTTTATAGAAATAAAAAATTTATATTAACATTTTTTAATGAGTAGACTGGTATGGTGCATTTCATTAAAAGACAGAAATACCGGCATTCATTTGGTCTTCAGTTTTCCCAACATTTTGAAATTTTCCAAATTTTAAAAGGAATTTGACATGTAGTAAAGGTAAACCTTTTTAAAGGATGATTTATAAATGTTTGTGAAATTGCTATTTTATTTAATTAATTAATTTATTTTTTTGAGTTGGAGTCTCACTCTGTCGCCCAGGCTGGAGTGCAGTGGCCGCTCCCGGCCACCGCAGCCTCGACCTGCTGGGCTCCGGCGATCCCTCCGCCTCAGCCTTCCAAGTAGCTGGAACTACAGGTGCGCGCTACCACGCCCGGCTAATTTTTTGATTTATTGTGGAGAT
>CAUYQG010029061.1:0-11316 GCA_963574415.1 Tarsius wallacei
GACCTCATCTCTACAATAAATAAAAAAATTAGCCGGGCGTGGTAGCACACGCCTGTAGTTCCAGCTACTTGGAAGGCTGAGGCAGAAGGATCGCCGGAGCCCAGCAGGTCGAGGCTGCGGTGGCCGGGAGCGGCCACTGCATTCCAGTCTGGGCGAAAGAGTGAGACTCCAACTCAAAAAAAAAAAAAGAAGTATGTTTAGTGACAAAGTTGTGCTTGCAAATCACATTTTAGTAGCATGACTTTATGAATGGATAATTTCTTTGTTATTTAAACTATTTCACCCTGAAATTGCCTAAACCATTTTATGAAGCTTTCTTCATCTTAAAGCCTAATTAAGACACTAACAGAATCAAAAGAAAGGAGAGAAGAACATTAGATACTGGAGATCAGCCAAGGAATAAGCAGAACACTGGCTCTGTGGGAGATTATATCTAGTGGAGGGAGACCAGCCATGGTATAAAAACAAAACACTAGCACATGCTATGAAGAAGATAAAATTGGGTAAGAAGAGGCAAGTTACTGGGGTGGGGGAAAGCCACTTTAGCTGCTGTAACAGACTATCTTCTTTGAAAATATAACATTTTAGATTGCTAATACAGGTACTTGGTGTAAGATTCAAAAGCTATAAAAGGCAAGGGAGGGTGCCAATTTGGGAGGAGAGGTGGAAATTCCAAATATGTGGTTCCAAATGATTCCAGAGCTTGAGAGAACAAATTAGGGGCATGGCCATGCCACTTCCACCCAGCAACCTTCAATGTATGCAGCCCCTGAGGGCCTACAACTAGGCCTAATGCTCCTGCGTTTGAGTAACTGCAATTGCCAGAAATAGTTTATTACCAGTTGTTAAATAATTGCCAGCCACTAATTTTTAAGAAGGTTTTGGGAAATTGCTCTTCATCAAACTAAGAGATGAATATATGTACAGGGTACAGAATTGCAGCTTTCTGGGCTAATCACTGAAAAGGAAGCAGTGGGAGAAAGAGATGAGGACCCTCAGATATTGGACACCTACTGTCTACCACATACCTTGCCTGTGTTGCTTCACTTCATGCAGTTTTGGAAGCCACTCTCTTGAACAGAGTCTCATCCTTCATCAAAGACCCAAACCAGAGCTGCCTTTCCCAGAAACCACAGGAAGAAAGTCAGCCAGCCAACTCCTGTGGGGACACAGAAGTAGGGAAGAGGCAAGAGAGAGCAACAGTATGGGCTGAGGGCATCTTCAGCTCCAGCTCATCCCATGATGCTGCTGGCTACATTGCCTTCTTGCTGAGGCACTTCAAATTACCCCTTCCAAGCCATTTTGTTTCCCCCTCTGACAAAGACTCTCTCCTTGACCAAACTTGAGTCATGGTCCTCTGAGCCCTCTTTTCTACTGGCCTCTCCCTTGGCCTGCCTAGCCCAGTCTTAGCAAGAATCCTGCTATGTCCATTTAGGGAGAATCCATCACCCTTGAGGCTTGTTTGCCACTGATGTCTGACACCTCTGATGTCCAAGTTCTTGGCCTGCCTTTAGTAAGAATACTGTTAAGTCAGTTTAGCAAGAATTCCTCTACCCTTGATGTCTCTTTCTAGTAATGTTCCGTCCCCTTTCCCCCTTCCCCCTGCTCTTTGGGTATAAGCCCCACTTAAACTTGCTGTGTTTGGAGTTGAGTCCAATTGCTCTCTCCCATTGCACAAGTCTTGAATAAAGTTTCCCTTTCAACATTTCAACAAGTGTCGGAGTAACTTTTCTTTAACACCACTATACCCTTGTACAACTGAAGCCCCTAGAATGAGACTTTGCCATTGTCCTACCAGCAGGCTGGCAAATTGATCAGACGTGATCTTCTCTGCAAATTTACCACCCTACTCTCTTCCCTTTCCTATTAGTCCTTAGCTCAGCACTTAACTCTCAGATGTCACTGAAACCCTTTAGCACAAAGGACTGCTTTATCCCTCTTCCTGTCACATGATAGATACTCAAAATGTGTTTATGAATTGCACAAATGATCTAAAGTAGCCATTAGTGTCCCGCTTTACCAAAGAGGACACTGCTTCAGAGTGCTTATGTAATTTGCCCAGGGTCATTCCAGCAAGATGACAGGGCTTGGATTCATACCTGGGTCTTTCTCACTCCAAAATGCCAGCTCTCTAGAAATGCAGTTGATAGGGAAGGCACATGAAAAGAGAGACAAAGTAAAGGGCTGGCTGTACGTGATCAGTGATTTGGTTTTAACTAATGAACAGCTTTCCCTTCTATTCTCTTTGTCTCTCCTCCTCCATTTAAAGCTCTCTTTATTGGAAGTCATTGGCAAGCTTGGCTTTGATATGGTTAAAGACAATTCTAGACTGAATAACCAGAAGGTTTGAGTAGAAGAAGGTTGTATCCCAGAATAAGATTTTACTCTAACTAAATTCCAAATTTGGGTGAACTCGAGTCTGTGGGTCAGTCCTGGGACAATTCCCTGAGAATACACCAAGCTCCTCTCTGTATCCCACTGCCCATCAAGAAGGTAAATACCAAAGATAGGTATAAATACTCTGACTCCACCCCCACACTTGCCTAAGCTCTGAATCCTTGCCCCTTCTCCCACTACCCAATTACAAAAAGACAGAGCATCATTGTTGAGGATGCGTACGGAGTTGATAACTGCCCCCCCAAGCTTTCTAAATGAGCGCATTCCCACATCTCATAATGGTATCACAGCTATGGTGTAATTTCCTAAGTGTCAGAGAACTTAAGTGCTTCACAAGTTCTTTCAAGTGCAATTGTCTCTGAGTGTCTGTTGGTCTGTTGACACCTTTTCCACCTTTTCCACTCTCCTTATCCCCAACTAGTCTGGCTTTAAAACCTTCCCTGGGAGATAAATTTATCCCTCTAAAATCCCTTTTCCTCTTTCCATCCACAATTCCTCCCTGGAAAGCTGAGATCAATCAATTTGACAGTATCGATTCGCTAAGTGCTTTCTTTAGTATTTCTTTCTTCCTCTTTCTTTCTTTCCTTTTTTTTTGAGTCAGGGGTCTCATTTTCTCGCCTAGGCTGGAGTGCAGTGGCAAGGTGACAGCTTGCCACAGCCTTGACCTCTTGGGCTCAGGTAATCCTTCTGCCTCAGCCTTTTGGGTAGCTGGGACTACAGGCACTTGCCACCTTGCCTGGCTAATTATTTTATCTTATCTTTTAATTTTGTTGCCTAGGCTGGTCTTGAACTCCTGAGCTCAAGCAATCCTCCTGCCTCAGCCTCCCAAACTTCAGGAATTATAGATGTGAGCCACTACACCCAGTTTTCTTTTGTTTTTTAGATTAATTTTTTGAATGATTTATATACATTACGAAAATGCCAAAACAACAACAAAAAGATATATAGTAAAATGTGAGTCTCCTTTCTATCTTGATGCCAATCTGTTACAGATTCAAAATGTTCTGAGCATAGGCAAGCCTTTTTTTTCCCCTTTTGTGAAAATGGTAGCATAACAAGAACTCTGATTTTCATCTGATTTTCATCTAGGAGCTGGGTCCATTTCAATTCAGGTAGATCTAAACATTTTTGTGACTACAGAGCATTGTATTTTATGGTGGACAAGTTGGGTCTGAGGTCAGGGACTCATCAAATCACAACTTAGATATATTCCACTGTCTTACACTAGATTTATGGATAAAACCTGACAGGCAAACTGCTTGCTTAGAAGCCATATAATCAAATAGTTGTTTGATTATAAAAGCTCAAAGAGACAGCTGTAGAGAAAGAATATGGTGTCCTTATGTTTTATAAGGAGCTTCATGTAAGTTCCAACACCCCCCTCCTCACCTCCTCGGTTCTGGAGCAAGGGAAAGGGGCAGGCTATTTATGTTTCCCTAAAGGAGAGGTTCGTCTCAGTCATCACCTGTATCAAGGTGAGCATTGCTTTCAATTACAGTCATGCACTGCATAAAGACATTTAGGTCAATGACGGATCGCATATAGGACAATGGTCTCATAAGATTATGATATTGTATTTTTACTGTACCTTTTCTATGTTTAGGTACACAAAGACTTACCATTGTGTTACCATTGCCTACAGTGTTCATATTCAGTGCAGTGACGTGTTGTACAGGATTGTAGCCTAGGAGCAGTGATCCGTACCACACAGCCTAGGTATGTAATAGACTCTACCATCTAGGTTTGTGTAAGTCACTCTATGATGTTCAGACAATGACAAAATTGCCTAATAATGCATTTCTCAGAATATATCCCCATCATTAAATGACACCTGACAGTATTATGACTTTCCTTCTGTTCCCTTGTAGAAATGCTGAGGCAGTCAAGGATTGGGGAAACGTGGGGTCAGATAAAGATGTGAGGGAGAGGGTTCCCAGGTAGGAAGGCTGCCGGCTTTTCCTACTGTGACTAGGGTCTTTAAATTCAGTTTGTCACTAAAGGGAATGGGACTTCCTCAGATGATCACTGATTCCAGAGCTGAGGCAAGAAATGGACATTCTTGTTACGTTAGAAAGCAAGGGAGCCTTCAAAGATGACTGGGTTGTGTCCAAAAGACTTAGGTTAGGAACCAGTGTAAAGAGATGAGACCCACTTTTCAACGATGGAGTAGTTTAAGCATCTGCAATGGATTGAAATACACCAAATATGTTAAAATCCATGAGTTTCTAATTATACCAGGAAAAAAAAATTCTCATAGGTCACCTTTACAGGTTGCTAGGGAACCAACTCATTACTCTGAAAACTGGTTTAAAAAGTGAAAGAATCGAGCATTTGTCTTTTATATATGAACTGCATTTCAGAGTCACTAAACTGTTGTTGAGGGACGGGTCTTCTTTTAGAAGCATTCCAGCTAATAGATGAAGGAGGAATGGTAGAATTAAAATACCATAATTTTGCAATTTTGGAAATAATAGATCCAAGTGCTGATCATCAATGGCTGTTCAAACTATGAGGACAAATGCTGGTGGGAAACTCTATAATGGATGGATCAAGCTTCAACATCTGAACCCACTAATTAATCTCATCATCACACAAAGGGGAGACAACCAGACGTCATGTGCTCCAGACAAGGGATAGCAGGAAAGTCACGACACCACCTATGAAATAAAATAACCTTGTCAAAAAATCAGACCTGAATGGACAGAGGACAGATCTAACGGACACTTCTTAGGGCTTGGGGAAACCGGTTGAATGACACCACAGGGATGCAATCAGCAAAATTCCGAGTGTGGGAAACTCAACAGGATAAATGACCCAGTTTCTCCAACAAATAAATTAGAAGGAAAAAAAGAAAAGGAAGGGGAGCTTGTAAATCAAAAGAGACCCAGTAGACATATTAGCCAATGGCAGTGTGTGGACCATGTTTGGATACTAATATAAATAAACTATTTAAAAAATTATGAGAAAATTGGGGGAAATCTGAACACTGATTTACTAACATTAAGAAATGTTTTAAGGTGTGATAATGACATTTCGACTATGTTTTTTAAAAAATAGAGTCCTTAATTTTTGGAGATACATACTAGGATATATATGAATGAAATGATATGAAGTCTGAGATTTGTCTCAAAATAATTCAGTGAAGTGCTAGGAAACAGACAAGAATGAGAGTTAGGGAGAAATGGATGAAATGAGATTTCCCATCTTAATTGCTGAAGCTTAATGATAGTCTATTACATTCTTGTCTCTGTTTTGTATATATTTGAAATGTTTCATAATATAAGGTTTTTTTAAGTGAATGGGGGAGCTAATTACATACATAAAGTAGTAGGTATCATGAAGAAAGATTTTCTATGACAAACAAGAATAGTAATCTCTATTTTCTAACTGCAGGGTCCTCAGGGAGGTCACCCATTACTACTATTTCTCATGCAGTAACCAGTAGTTTAAGGTAGACCCAACACAAACTATTTCAGAGAAAATATGCATTTTCTCACAATACGAAAGGCTAAAACATCAGGTTTTGTCCTGGAATCTGACTAGATGAGGTGTGGGTAGACTTTTCAGGTATCTTAGCAAGGACCAGAGCCAGCACTTGACTGGAGGAATGGCACCATGAGAGAATAAAGGGCTTCTGTGTCACCCTCCTCCTCTCTTTCTTTCTTTCTTTTTTTCTTTCTTTCTATTTTCTTTCTTTCTTTCTCTTTCTTTTTTCTTCCTTCCTTCCTTCTTTTTTTCTTTCTCTCTCTCTCTTTCCTTCCTTCCTTCTTTCCTTCTTTTCTTTTTCTTTTTTTAAGTCGGCATCTCACTTTCTCACCTAGGTTGGAATATAGTGGCACAGCCACAGTTTACCCCAGCCTCAACCTCCTGGTCTCAGGTGATCCTTCTGACTCAGCTTCCCAAGTACAGAAGCCCGCCACCATACCTGGCTAATTTTTTATTTTATTTTTTTGTAGAGACGAGGGCTTGCTGGTCTTGAACTCCTGGGTTCAAGCAATCCTCCTGCCTCATCCTCCCAAAGAGCTAGGATTACAGGCTTGAGCTGCTGTGCCCTGCCCTCTTTCTCTGTCTTTCAATTCTTCCTACCTCTTTTGTACTGCTTTGCCATTCCCAGGCGCAGAGCTACTTTGTATGGATGTGCAGATTGTGCACTGCACAACTATAGGGAATCACAGAATCTGTGTGCTTGGTGCTTCCTGGACTTATGCAGCATGGCAGCCCCCAGCAGAAGCCTGGTCTTCTCATGCCATCTCTGAGTTTGACCTTCTTAATCCTAAACTGGGCTACTTCCTCAGGACCCTGTCTTTAATTCCTGCTAAGGTCAGTGGGTAATAATGGTTTAAATCATATTATGGTTTTTTTGTTTGTTTGTTTGTTTGAGTCAGAGTCTCACTCTGTCGCTTGGCTGGAGTGCAGTAGCACGCTCACAGCCACCGCAGCCTCAACCTGCTGGGCTCAGGTGATCCTTCTGCCTCAGCCTTCCAAGTAGCTGGAACTACAGGCATGTGCCACCACACCAGGCTAATTTTTCTTGGTTTATTATAGAGACAAGGTCTCACCAAGTTGCCCAGGCTGGTTTCAAACCCCTGGACTCAGGCAGTCCTCTCACCACCTCTTAAAGTGCTGGGATTATAGGCGTGAGTCACCATGCCCAACTTTTATTAAGTTTTTAAAGTTGGTATTTGTCTAGTATTTCTACTAGTATCTCTCTCCTCATGCTAAAATTCCTTTATACATTTGTCAAGATAGGCTGTCAACTCCCAGATCTCAGTAATTTAACATAAATAACACAAAGTTTATTTCTGACGCCTATCAAGGTCCAGTGTGGGGATAGAGGACAGAGGAAAACTGGTCCGTTGACCTTTCAGGTTCCTTCCATCTAGGGCCTATGTTATCACCTCTAAGAAGTCTGCTGCAAGAGAAGAAAGAGCATGAAAAGGCAACTCCATCTGAATGGCCTTTGACCAGAGGTGACACATCACCTTCACTCAGCCAGGACAAGGAGATGAGTAAAGTGTCAAGGAAGGCAGTACTCATGTTTAAGAACAACTGGCTAGGCCAGATGCGGTGACTCACACCTGTAATCCCAGGACTTTGGGAGGCCAACATGGGAGGATGCTTGAGCCTAGGAGTTTGAGACCAGCCTGGGCAACATAGCAAGACTTTGTCTCTACACAAAATAAAAAACTTAGCTGAATGTGGTGCCTCCAGATACTTGGGAGGCTGTGGTGGACGGATCACCTGAGCCCAGGAGGTCAAGACTGTGTGAGCAGTGAACTGTACCACTGCACTCCAGCCTGGGCAACAAGAGTGAGACTCCAAAACAAAACAAAACAAAACAAAAAACTAGCTAGCCTCAGCAACACCATGGGTAGTAATGATGCCTAACGATGCCTTACTTCAGTTAAATGAACAAGACTGTACTTCAGAGTGCTAATACTAATGGTATACATTTCTGGTCCCTCAGAGAGGTGAGACAGAGGGAAATTTGTGGTCTGCCGCCTTTCTGCTACTTCTATAACTCTGTGCGTGTAGACTCCTTACTACACCACCAGGTGGTAACTGCCTTCAGGGCAGGAATATTTCAATGAAGAAGTATTCAGCTATTTCCCCAACTAGCAGGAGGCCCAGGGGGTTTCAATTGGAGGGAGGGATGCGCTTCAAGGGCTTGGTGGTTCTATAGAAACCATATGTAAAATTTTGTGTTTGTGTGCAATAGTCTAGAAAAAGGGTTCATAGTTTGACAAATAAAAGGCCTTCATAGCTGGGTTCGGTGGCTCAGCCTGTAATCCCGCGCCTTGGGAGGCTGAGGTGAGTGGATTGCCTGAGCCCGCAGGTTCGAGACCCACCTGGGCAACTTGGTGAGACCTCATCTCTACAATAAATCAAAAATTAGCCGGGTTTGGTAGCGCATGCTTGTAGTTCCAGCTACTTGGAAGGCTGAGGCGGAAGGATCGCCGGAGCCCAGTGGGTCAACACGGGGGTGACCGTGAGTGTGCCACTGCACTCCAACCTGGATGACAGAATGAGACTCCAACTCAAAAAAAAAAAAAAGAAAGAAAGAAAAGAAAAATCCAGAATAATATTTGACCGTATATCTAGATACTGTGGCTCAACAAGTTGAGACGTAAAATTGCCCATCATAGGACCATGTGATCTTAACAAAAGGTGGAGGTTAGAAACTACTGTTCTAAGAAATTTCTACCATCTCCCCCACTCTCTCTCCCGCTTCTGCTTCATTGCTCACCCCAGACTCTGTGCCTGGTTCTAGACTAGCTTACTTCCTCTGGGGGCATGTAACCACTCTCTTCTAGCAACTTCCATCTGTTCCACACTGAGAGAATTGGAGAAGGAATACCCAATTTTGCTTTAGTACATGTTAAGGAAAACATTGATTTTCTCTGGGAAATTTTTTTTAAGGTTTAACAAAATCTCCAGAAACATTACTTAATCAAAATATTTGAACCTTTCTTCCCTGTATATGTCAATGACAGGATAATTGGCTAAGGTATACAACTTTCTTGTTGATATTTTACATCCCTGCTTCTAGTCATTGTTTTGAAGAAATCCCCCAGCAAAATTAAGTTCCTTGAAATCACAGATTATACCTTATTCTTTTGAAATTCTCTACAGTGTTGAAAATGCTAATGGCACAAGCACGAGCACTCATTCACTGGTAGTGTTGTCACATTCTGTTTTATTTGACTCCACTAACATTAAATCACCAGCTAGCCCTGGTATTAAAAACAGCCCATGTTTATCTTTAGGGATTGTCACCTCACTTTGACACCTCTACTTTCACAGTAAGAGCTACACGTATAGGAGACAGAGGCAGGACTATGGAAGAATCTTCTTACTCTCTGGTTGTTTCTTTACACAGGTAAAGTCTAGTGATTTAATGCAGATGTTCTCTTCCATCCTTCTTTAGCCTAACTTAATTTTCATCTGAATGAGTCCAGTGAGCTCTGGCTGTAAGGAAAAAAAAGAGAAAAAGTTCTTTCTGCCCCGATATTTTGCACTGAAATGCAGTATGGGAAAGAAAGGATGTTCTGTTTTGTAAAGTATTGAGGGACCTGGATGGGTCAGCGTTGCTCTATTAATATAAAATGAGATTATTCACCAGCTGTTGTCTCCTTGCTTTCAGCAGAGCCACTGAAACATTTGTAAAATAGCAGAGGGTTCCAGATGGGAGGAGCCATTGTTCAAAATGCAGACCACCCAGCGGGCACGTCAGGTAATGGGCTTCACATCTGACCCCGGCAGAAAATCGATAACACATGAAGGGTGTCACATGACAGGTCTGTGCCATTGGAGAAAAAACATCCTCCTCTTCCTTCCTGCTGACTTATTTTTCTTCATTATTTTCCTCTTTCTCTTGTGTGATCACAGATCCCCCGAAAAATCTATTCGAAAGGAGTTGCTAGATGAAGTTAAAATTAAAACGAATCTCGTTTAAAAAGATAGCAAATGTTGCTTATAAAAAAATCACCTATCAGTCACCATGTGCACAGGTGGGAATGGTGAGTACTTTTAAAGACCAGACATCTTTGCTACTATACAATGTGACCAGGTAACCAAAAACTATTTGTATCCCTGAAAGCTATTGATATAAAGAAGGACAAAAATAAAATTTGTCTTTTGCAGCCCACAACAGGATCTGCTTATGTGTTTGATTTCCCTAGATTCCTAAAACATTTCCCACAACAGAAGGCACAGCCAGGGAAATGTATCCATCTAAAGGAGCCAGCTCCTCCAATTTCGTGTGCACACAAATCACCTGAGGACCCTCTTAAAACGAAGATTCTGATCCAGTAGGTCTGGGGAGGCTTCCCAAAATCAGCATTTCTAACAAGGAACCAGGTGATGAGTAACCCTTTGAGTGGCAAGAGTCTGGATTCAATGTGTTGAATGTTTCCATTTACAGTACATCTGTAAGTTCACCCAAGTTCTAAAAGATACAGTCCAGAGGCCGAGGTAAGGGTTTTGCCTGAACCCACGTGTTTGAGAACAACCTGGGCAACTTGGCGGGACCTCATCTCTACAATAAATTAAAAAATTAGCCAGCCGTGGTAGCGTGCGCCTGTAGTTCGGGCTCCTTGGAAGGCTGAGGCGGAAGGATTGCCTGAGCCTACCAGTTCAATGCTGGGGTGGTCGTGAGTGTGCCACTACACTCCAGCCTGGGTGACAGAGTGCGACTCCAACTCAAAAAAGAAAAGAAAATACAGTCCAAATAGATGATCAGGAGGAAGACACAACTCTTCTTAAAATGGAATTCCTGAATAAACACTGTGTTACAGAATTATATAAGGGGATAGAGCATTGTACATGATCCATTTTTTTAACAAAGGCTCTCTCTACTGATGATCACCCAACCCTTATCACTACTTTTGTTGATTTCTGGCTGTAAGCACAGTACACCTATTCTCTATCTGGATCCAGTATACTAAGCTACAACCACCTCTCTCAGGAAATAATGTGTTTACTGGGACTGATTTTACCAAAAGGCACCTTGGCCTAGCAGGGAGGGTTTCATTCCAACTCTGCCACCTTGGAAATGAGACACCCTAGACAAATTGGTTAACCTTGTTGATCAATTTCTGCACCTAAGAGAATTGTGTATGGAAAGGAGATGGGGAGGGCAGGGATTGAAACACTTTAAAACAAATTAAGTGGGAAAATAGAACTATCTACTTCACAGAATTATCCTAAGCTTTTTTTTTTTTTTTTGAGTTGGAGTCTCACTCTGTCGCCCAGGCTGGAGTGCAGTGGCACACTCACGGCCACCACAACCTCGACTTGCTGGGCTCAGGTGATCCTTCTGCCTCAGCCTTCCAAGTAGCTGGAAAGACAGGCACATGCCACCATGCCTGGATAAATTTTTGATTTATTATAGAGATGAGGTCTCACCAAGTTGCCCAG
>CAUYQG010029063.1:0-65034 GCA_963574415.1 Tarsius wallacei
GGGGTGTGGGCGACGGGGTGGAAGGATGGCCGAAGCCTAACAGGTCAACGAGGAGTTGGCCCTGAGGGTGCCACTGCTCTCCAGGCTTGGGCTGTGGAGTGAGGCTCTGACGGGGGGGCGGGGGGGGGGGGGGTGGTCGTGTATCTGACAAAGGGCTAGTTACTCAACACTGTACTATATAAAAGAGCTCTCAATATTTAAAAAGAGGGAAGGAGGCAGGGCGGGAGGGAGGAAAGAAGAATGAAAAATTCGATTGGAAAATGGGCAAAAGAAATACGCATTTTACTGAAGAGGATGGCAAATAAACAATGTTCAACATCACTAGCAGTCTGCTAAATGTAAATTTAAAACCAAGAGTTGATATCACTGCACACATATTAGAGCAGCTGAAAAATATGTGGACACCACCAGATGCCCGTTGAGGATGTGGAGAATCTGGGTTACTTGCACATTGGTGGTGGGATTGTAACACGGTACAACCAGTTTGGTAATTTCTTTAAAAACTAAAAATATGAAACTATGATCCAGCAATTGCACTCTTGGATATTTATCGTAGAGAAATGAAGACTATGTCCACACCAAAAAACCTGCACATAAATTTTCATAGCAGCTTCATGTGTTATCTGACAAAACTGGTATCAGCCAGTTAATACCCTTAACCGGGGAAATGGTTTTGTATTTTGTGGTACATTGGAATAAACAAAAACTGGGGTGAGTCTCCAGGAAATTAAGTCAAGTGAATAAAGCCAATCTCAAAAGGCAAAACACTGTGTGATTTCATTTGTGTGATTTTTTTAAATGAAAAATTTAGAGATGGAGACAGATTCGTGGTTGCCAGAGGTCAGGGACAGTGGACGAACAGGCTCTTGGGAGAGACAGGACATGGTGGTTTTAAAAAGGCAGCACCAGGGAATTTGGGGAGGATGGAGCCTGTCTGCATTGACTACCTTGGTGGATTCAGGAGCCTAGACATGTTTTTGTAGTTGTATAGAGCCACACATGCACACTTTACACACACACAAAGTACAAATAAAACAGGGAATATATGAACGAGAGTAAGTAGATTCCATCCATGTCAAACGGTAACATTTGCAAAATCTGCAAGATAGGCTATTAACAAGATAGGTAGACAGCATCAATTACAAATGTTACCATTGAGGGAAACTGGGTTAAAAAAAAAAATACTCGGATCTTTTTGTGTTATTTCATACTACTGCATGTTTACCTATAATTACCTCAGTAAAAATTTCAAGAATATAAAAATATTAATCATCCACTACTTGTATTTATGCACACTGTGATTTCTATATAGCAATTAAAGTAAATAAAATATAACTATGAAAAAATAACATGAACAAATTTAAACAACATAATGTTGGACAAAATATTATACATAGTATGATTCATGTATAGGAAGTTTTAAATAAACAGATAAAACTCATCTATGCTTTGGAAAGGTAGGAGGAATGGGTGGTGACCAGGAGAAGACACAGGAAGGCTTCTGGGTGGTGGCAACTTTCTAAGTGTTGATCTGTGTGTTGGTTTGCTTTGTGAAAATCCACAGAGCTAGACATTCCTGATCTATGCGCTTTTGGCTTGCTACACTTCAGGAAAATGCATGTGTAGGGGTGAAAGAAAAATCTGTCTTCAAACAAACAAGCAAACAAAACAACTAAACAAAAAAGAACAATCTTGCCAACAAAGACAAATCTTCTGAAAGAAATATATATTTCGTTACCGTACATCACTTACTGAAATCTTTTCGTTTTAATTTGTGTGTGACATTGCAGAAGTTACTTCACACATAGTGATGGATGCTAATCTTCCTATCAAGAATTGGGTGCTCTGTGTTGCCCACGGTGAGAGAGCTGGGCTGATACACGGGTGATATGATTGACGGGGCAGATCATGTGTTCAGAGTCCCAAGACTGCTTTGCTGAAAGCCAAGCTTCCTATTTGATTAGGGACATTTGTTTTGGTTGAATTGATTTTTTTTCTTACACTTTTTCTATTTCAACATGCTCTTCTGTCAGTGTGTTGCGTTCAGTCAATGGATTTAGTGTTTCTTTTCACTGGCTGACAGCAGCTCCTGTGTGACTGTTTTGTTAATGCACAATGAATGCTTCACTGAAACTTCCATTTGGTGTGACCTGGACATTAATATGCAGAGGGAAAGCTCAACAAGCGCCGCCAAATCTATTTCAACGATGCGTGCTGTTCTTTTCAAAATTCTCTTAAAGTACAGTTACCTATAATATATTTTTAAATGAGAGTTTGTGATAAAGTTACATGATAGCTTTAGACTAGACAATCCAAGCATTTCGTGGACGAACGAGTCCATTTTCTTGTCTTAGAGGCACTTTCCCTTTGATGCTGTGGTGTTATATAACCACAGAGCAACCTGGTCTACCCCCACTCCCATAGGATGACCAACTGTGCCATTTTTTTCCAGGACTATCCTAGTTTCAACATTGCAAATCTTGCACCTAAGGAAGTTCCTCAGTTCCAGGCAATCAGGATGGTCAGTTGCCATTCAGTTGATTTTTAAAATAAGAGATACAAATACAGTCATTGAATAGAATAATTACTAAACAACACCAGTGATGCTGATGTTTAAATGTGACTATAAGTTACGAGTGGTTATAGATTCTTTGAAGGAGTGTCTTGCTATGTATAATACCTAAGATTTGGTTTTTAAAGTTGATATATGTGTTGCCTTCAATAAACGTTTAACCTTTCTCTCCTGTGTAGTCTCACAGGGTCCAGCGTCCCTGACCTCATTGTGAGTATGAGCAACCAGATGTGGCTGCATCTACAGTCTGATGACAGCATCGGCTCACCTGGTTTCAAGGCTATTTACCAAGGTATGATGGACACACACCTAATGGGATAAAAGCTGGCATCCCAGTGAGGGCAAAGATCATTCTGTGCATGTTAGACCTGAATGCCATCCACACGTCATGCCTATAGATGCTTATAAAGAGAGACTATTGTTTGCAGTTTTCTTAAAGACTACTTAAATTCTTTTTGCAAATGAGAACTTTTATTTTGTGAAAGCTTGACTTGCCAGCATATGTGCTCTGGTTATGTTAAAATAAAAACTGAAATGAAGTATAAGCTGTGAAACTTGTGCATACTTGTGGATATAATGACTATATTATATTGGTGTGCATTTTTTAAAACCATCTTTTTTTAATTAGGAAAGATTTCAAAATATGAGTAAATGTATTAAAAATAATATAATGAATCTGAAAAGTCTTACAGATGAAATTTCCAAGCCAATCCCAAATATTTAAAATGAAAGGTCTGTACCGTTCATTGTCTTTGAACTACTTTATAACTGCAAGTCATGGAAAACGGACGGCGCTGCAAATCATTTCTGTCCACTGAAATGCAAATGAACTTCCTATGGAAGAGATGCAATTGATTATTGCTCTGTGGATACTGAATACTTTCGAATCTATTAGCAAATTCATTTCAGTGTTTCTCATGACCTATTAATGTGTGTTCTTCAGATTTTCTTTCGAAATAGATTTTAAAACATCATACTGGTTTCTTTATTAATTATTTAGTTTCTTCAAATATTTGACCTTGTGGTTGTGCATGTGTACATGCAAATGAGAATATTTATCTGGAGCTGTTGGAATTTTATATTATTCCAATTTGATTTTTGACTTTCAGTAAACAGATAGTATGTCTTTAGCTCTAAGTGTATATTGTAAGAATAGTTGCAGTCACTGAAAACAAATGTAACAAGAAGCTATTACTCAGGAAGCCAATGAGGGAAATAACAAGAAAGTATCCACCAATCTTCAAACATTCAGCATGGAGGGTGATGTTGTCAGGAGTTCATGTAAATGAACACCAAATGCATGTCTGCATGCTCTCCACATGACTTAAAGGGGTCCCAGTGTTGGAAGATCCTATGGGGAGAGGTCCCAGCAAGAAGTATCCTCATCTACAAAGTATAAAACAAGTTCCTCCTTGCTGGACACATGGGGTATAGAAGAGACTTAATGACTCTTTTAAATAAGAAATGCTTCAAGAAAAAATTCTATTTGCATCCAATTCAAAGGTTAGGACTAGAATGCAGAGATAATTGCTAAATACTTCTTGACATTTGGATTTTTAGACCTGACCTTTAATTGAACTTCTACATGTCTGTACAGTTATTCAAGAAAGCATGGTAGAGGTGTAATATTTTCCACATGACCTACATTTGCTACTGCCTTTGGTAGAATCTAAAAGCATCAGTAAAATACCAAATACTTCCCAACAGGGCAAATTGCAGTAAATTAATTCCACCACTATTAAGATACACATCATAAGGTTTATAGGACAAAGAATAGACGAGCCTCATTCCCAAACTGTGAATCCTTGACTGTTAAGAGATGTAAGTAATCTCAATTAAAATGTAAATATTCTTCCATGTGTCATATTTCAGTTTGAATGACCATCCCACATTAATTATAATTACATTTAATTCTAATTAGCATACTGTTACCAGTCTCAATAGACTTTTAATAGCCACAACTTGAGATGTGAAAATGCAGTTTGGCCATCAATCCTTGAGAGACTGCCAGTTCAATGCCCTGTATTACTTTTTGACAAAAGAATATTCCAAAGGTTAAAAGGTAATTAAAACCGGATAAAGAATATAATATTTGAGGATTTTAAAAACTGAGAAAATATATCAAAACAAGACATTCTAAAAATGTGTATTTCCTGGTTAGTCAATTAAGCTGAGAATTAGATGTGAAGTTCAAATTGCTTTTGAAGGTGATCCTCAAGTCTAGACACAATTGCATATTATTGTATTTAAAATACAGTTGCTTTTGAATTATATTATCAGAAAACATATACAGCTTATATTTACATTCAGCCTAATTTTCCAGGTGTTGATATTGTGAGATTTTGAACTAACATATAGTATTAAGGGCACAGACACTGGGGCTGACCACCCTGGACACTAACTCAACCACTTATTAGCTGTGTGACTTAGTGTAAGTTATTTAAAGTCTTTGTGCATCAGATTTCTCATCAAAAAATGGAAGGATTATAGGAATCATGCCTGCCTGCTTTATAAATTTGCTGGAAAAATCAAATGAGTTAAAATATGAAATGCTTAAAACACAGAGTAAAGAATCAAGAAATGCTTGCTAGCTATTATTTGCATATGTGTTCTCCTTTTTAATTTTGAGACTTTTCTACAAGCAAGATTTTTTTTCATTATGTAAGTAACAGTGCTCATAGTAAAACATGTAAACCCAACAGAGGGATGTTAGATGAATAGCAGAGATATCCCCTCATCTTCTAACTGAGCCAATTAACATCCTCAGAGGCAATAACTCCCTACATTTCCTTGTGTATTTCTCTAGAAATTTTCAATGCATATAACATCATACCTGGCATCATGGTTTGCCTCTTAGCCTAAAAACCCTAGACAAACTGCTATGCAAGAAACACCACATCATCTTCTGTTAACATCAATCTGAGTTGATTTCATAGACTCCATCTTCACAAAGTAGCAGTACATTTAACCTCAGTCATTCTGGAAGGCCCACTTCGCCTCTCACAAACTTGTCCTTCCTACCCCACAAAGATATCAAGAATATCCTGCAGTTTGTAAGGGGTACAGGATGTTTTGGGGGGGTCTTCAAATATTTAGATCACACTTGATCCCCTGAAATGTTCACGGTCTCTGCTACCTTGGGCACTGTTTGTCTCTGAGAAAAACTCCCTGAACGACCTTCTCCTGGTATCCACCAAACACACACAATAATGTTGAGGAGCCCTCCTTGGCACATGAGACGTGTGGGAACTTTGAGTCTACTCTATGGCCTCCATCACCCCAGGCTCACAGGTCTTCTTGCGTCTGACTTATCTCTATTTGCTCCTGTCTCTGACCCTTCTGAGGCATTCCTTTCACTTCCATCCCCTGAAGACGCCTAGAGAATGTATTCAATTAATGTAGTCTTTTAGAGAAGAGTTTTTCATAAAGCAACGGGGCTGGGAAGCCCAAAGTAGGGCCTGTGCATCCTCCAAAAATTAGGGTGTGGTCGGGAGACCAGAAAAGAGCTCAGACTCAAATACAAAATGGGTTGCTGCTGGTGAATACTCAGCAGCAAAGACAAAAACTACATTCATAGAAACAAACTGTCTTGTTAGAAGTGTGTTCGTGTGTTTATTATATTCTATTACTTATATTATATTATGTGCATTGTATAATATAATATATGAACATGTGCATACATATGGGTATGTCTATGTATCTATAGCTATCTACTGTACACACACACAGGGAAGGAAGAAAAGACAGAGACAGAGGGAGAATGCTAACTGATAATTTGCCCTAAGAAAATTATTGGGAAAAAATTATATCAAGTTTAAAAAAGAAAGAGAACTGTTTAAGGAGATTATGTTTGGTGTTAGAAAGTGATGTGAGAGAGATGAGCTTTGTTTAAAACCTTTTCACAAATGAAAATATTGAATTTTAAAACAATCTGTTCAAGAATCCAAATGGTGAAAAGTATAATATAAATAAATGATGGGAGAGTCCTATAAAGTGACCTTATCCACTCATTAAACAAGCTGTATGTGACCTAAAATATATGTATAATAAATTATACACAAAAAAATTATATGTAAATTTTCTAAATATTTGGGTCCAACCTATACATGATGTATATGTGATTTATATATTTGTAAATCAGATATGTAATATATATGTAGAATTGATATAAATAGCACGTCTCAGAGCAGTATATATGAAAAGCTATTATAAACCTAAGGCATAATTTTTTTCTTTATATACTGTATGTTTTAAATGAAATAGACATCATATATTGTAGCAGGTCATAGTTAGACACCAGAAAAGAAAGAAAAAAAAAACATTCTCAACCTAAGCTAGGGCTCTCTCAAAATCACTGTGGCTCTAGCCTGAAGAAGGCTGACCAGACACAAACTCAATACTTGTATGTGTTTTTCCAAACAATGACAAGTTTGCAATCTTGGTAGTCACTCATGTTTATGACTTCTGTGTCTGTTGTTAAGTGCATTATCTCTGAAGCACTTTCTGTCACAAAAATAATGTTCAGTTAGAGTTCATCACACAAGTTGATGAACTGCATCATCACAAATCATGTTTTATGTAATTTGCTGCAGCTATTTAAATTTTAGCAGGGGGTAAATTAAAGGAAATGTTCCCTGTGTCGTGCTGCTGGGTAGTAAAAACAAGACCTATTTTGGGCTGACACTAAATATTATTCCAGTAAAATTATTTGAGTTGGCATTGCTGTTTCATACCAGCACTGTCCCCTAGGTCCAGTGAACAAACTGATAAGAGCAAGTGGAAATTAGTGTAGGCGTCTAAGTCTATCACCAAAGATCTCTGCTTGTAAGAGAATGGAAAGTGAGGCCCCTTATAGCACAGACACAGAAGCCTACAATACCATTCAGAGGGCAGCATCTTTGCCTTCTTTGTAGACGGAACTTCTGAAACAGCATCAGTGTTGTATAATGCTGGAGACACATCTCTCCTTGAGTGGCTGGATTTGCTTCACTAGCTGGCAAGACTCTCTCATCCTCTGTGTGAGCCATTACACATGTTTAAAAGAGTCCAGGTGGGATGAGGGGTGTAGCGTCTGGCTCCTGACAGATGAATGCCCAATGACGCATGTTGATAGTCCTTGTTAGCATGGATCAATACCTCTTGTAAGGGCTTGACTCAAATCTATGACAAATTACCCTTTATCTTCAACGCAGAGCCTGAGATGGAGAGTTGTGTTTGGGGTGGGGGTGTATTGGGAGTGTGTTTGAACTCACTTGTAAGGCAGAGAAGGAGGCAGGGTTGGGTTGAGGAAGAAGTTGAACAGTGCATGGTCAGGATAGGTGCACAGTTAGTACACTCAGGCTGCTACAATGGAATACATAGACTGGGTGACTTATAAACAACAGACATTTATTTCTCACAGTTCTGGAGTCCAGAAAGTCCAAAATCAAGACAGCGGCAGTTTCGGTGTCGGTGAGGGCCCATTTCCTGGTTCATAGAGGATGCCTTCCCTCTGTGTCCTCACATGATGAAAGGGATAAAGCACCCTCCTTGGATCTCTTTTATAAGAGCACAAATCCTATTCAAGAGGCTGCACTAGGATGATCTAATCACCTTCTAAAGTTCTCACCTCCTAACCATCAGTTTGGGGATGAGGTTTCAACATACAAATGAGTACACAGACATTCAGGCACAGCAGGTGCCTTTGTTGATTTCACAGAGACATCTGGGGCTGGGATGGACCTTCAGAGTTGTCCCAAATCGAGGCATGAGGGCTGGTGTTGGTGCCATTGACCATTGATGTGGGCAACCCCGGGGTAGGAGGATAACCCTGGCTGGGGTGATTTCTGGAGATGGGTGTAGCTTGGGCTCCCTGGAATTGGGACAATGAGGTCTTGGCTCTGGAGAGGGCCTTTGGATGATACCTTTTGGGTTTTCTACAGCCCAGCCCTTGCCACTCAGGTCTCCCTGTCGAGGAACAGCTTCTCCTGGATTCTGACTGGTCTTATTTTCTAGAAACGCATGCAATACACAATCCCTGTCCCCTTCTCTCCTACCCAACCAGGATGCCTCTCTCCTTCCACATGTCCCTTTGCTGGTCTGGATGGTTATGGAGCAGGTAAACCCAGGCCCAATTCCTCATGGTGTCTCAATCTCTGGTCACAATGCACTTCTTTGGTGTGGTTGTTGAACATGTCCATTTCCTATCCTACATGGGCAAGGCAGCACCCAGAGAGTACCCTTGGGTCTTCTAGATATCCTAGCTATGTGTGTTATCTCACTGGGAACAATGGCCCTGCCTTTGTCTTGTGATCAGGGCCAGTACCTCTGCAGGTATGATGGCCCATCTCCTTGCTGGCAGGTATTGGGGGCATGATGATCTCGAAGGCGCTGGGCATCAGGCATAGCTTATAGTCTCTTCCTGGGAGTGGAGACACTGTCTCTTTGAGAACCAAGTTCTCTAGATCAGACCAGGAAAATAAGAGATCTGGAAGTATAGACATCATAGGGTATGGAGCCCTTGGGTGATGGAGAGTCTGCTCCTCCAGCAGGCCTCCTTGATTTCTGGGTCCATGTATCCTACTTCCTGGGGATGAGCACCACAGAACGGCCATGGATGTAGGATGACGGTCACGTCTTGGAGGACAGAGTTTCATCCCTGCCAGTACCAGGATGACTTAGCCATGCTCTCTAAAGTCCATTTGCTCATTCTATCCAGCAAAATGCTTCTGGGCTTCGTGGTGTGTGGTAGAAAGAGTGGGTTCCATGATCAGTACATACCATCATTTTCTCTTGGTGCTTATGTGAGTCCTTTGAGCAATTTCCAGGGAGGCATGTAGCTGTGAGCCTACACTCACAGCCTCTGTCCAGTAGGGTGATAAGGGTGGCATTTGATGGCATAACCCACAGTCTGCAGGAGGTCCTGCACAGGAAGTGTCCCGTCAAATGAACTCATGTGCTGTGAGTTTACACTTTTGCCTGTGGACTCTCCTGAGCATTGCCATTCACTTAATGTGCATTAAAAAAACAAATTTACTGTTACTTCTTCAGAGCCCCTGACACAAAATGGGACGTTGTATAAGCCCTTCAGTTCTTGGGACCAGAAGTAGAGATATTGCTTTCTTGTGTTCATCTATTTGCTTCTAGAACAAGCCTCCTGACCTGGATCTCACATTCCCATTGTCCATTCTCATCTAGACCTTGCCATCACCTTTGACCAGCTGTCAGGTCACTTCCCTGCATTCTTTGAGGATGTGAAAGCAGATTCATACTTGTTATTATTGTCTTGTTTCTTCTCAGTGGCATTCGTGGTGGGTGGACCTGTTTTCTTCTTCTCCACCAATTTCTGCCAGATCCATTTGGAAGATACATTTTCACTCTGCCCCTTCTTTCTTTCCTCTTTCTCCTCCCCAGAACAACCCTCCACTGCATCCCTTTCAGATGGAGACTGAAGTCGCCGAGAGTTCCTTCCTCCCAGCCAATTGCCTCCTCTGCTTCACTCACACACAGTAGTCAAGTCAGAATCATCTTTTTTATTTTTTAATTTTTGGAGTAGAATTTTCACTCTGTCACCCAAACTGAAGTGCAGTGGCACGATCCCAGCTATCACAGCCTGACCTGTCAAGCAATCCTTTCACCTCAGCCCTCCAAGTAGCTGGGACTATAGGTGTGTGCCACCATGCCCAGCTAATTTTTTTGACTTATTGTAGAGACGAGATCTCACCAGGTTTCCCAGGCTGGTCTCAAACCTTTGGTATCAGGCAATCACCTCACCTCTGCCTCCCAAAGTGCTGGCATTATAAGCATAAGCCACTACACTCAACCAGAATCATCTTTTTAAAAAATGGAAAGAAAGAAAAGATAAAGAAAACTGAAAGTGTTCTTTCATTGAAATAATTTAGAGCTTTCCCGGGGCCCACAGAATATTGTATAAAATGGTCACCAAGCTCCGGCCTCTTCTCTCACCACTACCCATGTACACACTGGGTGTTCCAGCCCTAAGAAGCTTCCAGATCCCCACACATATTCATTCTCTTTTTCTCTCTCTCTCTCTCTTTCTTGCCTATAGTCTTCCCCTAGCAAGGGCCATTCTTCTGTCATGTAGACAATATAATTTACCCATCCTCCTGTCCCAACTCAAAAATTTCTTTCCCCAATAAGCCTAACATGCCTAGATTATCTTATTTGCTTTTTCCACACAATCCTGTACCACCCTGAACAGTCACCATCGCAGTTATGGTTTAATTGTCTCTCTTCTCAGTAGATAGAAGCTCTGGGCACGTGAGAAAATCTTTATGCCCCACACATGTTCAGCCCTGGAGACAGGGGAGGACAAGTAGCTGCTCCTTAAATAAATGCAAAACAAGTGAATTCATGGATGGATTCTCCATATCTTAACCAATTGCTGGACTGTTTAGATCTGCATAGCATTATGTTGGACCATTTGACCCTTATCAATAGTCTAGGGCCCACGCCAGGTGTTTGTTTTGTAGATTTTAATCTTAAGTTTTAAACATTGGTGGAATGCCCAGTAGCAAATGACTCAACATAGAATCTTTCTGGTTGTTGGTGCTACACATCAATTCACATGTTTACCGCCTCATTCTCTTGTGATCTGTCCCTATGCAAATACCTGCCTTGGTGCCTAATCCCTAAAATATCAGAAACCCTTCCATGAGTTGTCCCGGAGGTCCCATTCAGTGGCAGGTGTCCTCCATCATTTGATGAATCCCCCTAATGCCAAAGGGATGCATTTGTGCACAGATTCTCAGGAGACCTGTATTGACACTTCTTACTGCTATCACCTGCTTCTCAGACTCTGGTGTCATCACCTGAGATTCAAAGTCAGGTCAAGGTGGGCTTCAGAGTCCATTTTTTTGTGATGATGGTGATGTGTTGCAAGGAGGTTTTGTGAGAAGAATTGACTATGACTCCTGAAACATCACAGTGTTTATGTTATCTCTCAGCAGTCGAAGTGGGTTACACAAAGGGCGTCTCTCTTCTCCCCTCACATTTGATCTTGGATTGTCTTCTTTCTGTACCTGTGGCTTCAGTGTTCCCTCCACAGTGGTTCAATCACAACCTTTGGGATTAACTCAGCTTCTTTTCTTCATCCAGACAGTCCCATCTTCCCAGGAGCTGCCCCACACTACAGCCATGCCATGCACCTACCTTGTGCCCATCTGTCCTTCACCTTCTTGTGTCAATGTTTATGTTACTTCCCTCTACCTGGAGGGTCTGCCCTCTCCCTCTGGTACAGGAAACACCCTCCTCATCCATCAAGGTTCAACCTGAGTATGACCCACTCTCCCAGCACAACTCATAAAGAGAGAAAAGTTCCTTCCAGTGTATTCCAACCGTTACTCTCACAACTCCCTTTCGACCAAGGTAACAGTTCTCTCAGTTAGTGCTTTGTGTGTCCTGGAGTCTTAGAGAAAAGAAATCTGTTTTATTCAATATTGTATGGAGTGGGGGACTCAAACCCCCCCCCCCCAGAATTTATTTATAAAGAATTGTGTATTTTTTCTTACATGTTTCAACTTCAGTCATCTTCAAAGTACTGTCCATTTGACGCAATACACCTAGCAAGATGATTTTTTCACTGATCAAAACAAAACTTTCAGTGCTTGTGCCATTTTTTTTTTCACCTCTTTCACGTCCATAAAATGTTTCCGTTTGAGCATTTTTTTTCATCAAGGGAAAAAAAGACAAGTCGCTCAGGGTGAGATCAGGTGACTAGGGAGGGTGGTGCATGGGGGTCATGCCGTTTTTGGTCAGAAACAACCGAACACTCAGTGCAGTGTGGGCAGGTGTGCTAGTAAATCACCCATCATGAAATGGGCAAACGTGTTGAAAGAATTTCCCCCAAAAAACTCAGTGAGGCTGAACATAGCCTCTTACCGCAATGCTAGCTGGACACTGATACCGATGGGTTCCTAGAACACTTACCTAAGGAGGAAAGCCTGTACTACAAGGGGCCCACCCACCAAAAAATAATTCTGTTTTTTTGAGGCCCCCCCCTCATATCGCTAGACTACCTCAGAGCACACGGTGCCTATTTCTTGGCAAGCCAGATAGTTACAAATCACATTAATAAAAGAGTGTATAAGGCTAAAATTACTTGATTATAAGTAATTTGTTTGCTGCTGTTTTCTTCAGATGAATTGCTAACTGACCCAACCAGTATTCAGTTGTCTTAACTAGAGACAAATAAAACAAAGATTTTACTAAGATTTTATTCAAACAAAATAAAAACAGAAAATAACAACAAAGCCATATACTAGAATATTATAGAATTTACTCTTTTTTGTTGAATAGGTTGAAGAATTTACATTAAGAAATGGGTCATTCACAATGGACATGGCTTTAGGAAAAAATGTTCTGCATCAGAAACACTATTTACCTCAAATTTCTCTTTTTTCTGAATTACCTTCATGAGTGAATTATAAACACAGCCTCTTCTTAATGACATGAGATAGGCCAGTACCAAATATTTAAATGCAGGCCAGGTTCAGTGGCTCACCCTATAATCCCAGCACTTTGAAGGGCCGAAGTCAGTGAATTGCCTGAGCCTGAGGATTGGAGACTAGCGGGGTGACTTGGCAAGACCTCGTCTCTACAATAAATCAAAAAATTAGCCGGTATGGTAGCTCATGCCTGTAGTTCCAGCTACATGGAAGACTGAGGCGGAAGGATCACCAGAGCCCAGCAGGTCGAGGCTGCGGTAGCAGTTAGCGTGCGTGCCACTGCCCTCCAACCTGGGCCGAGTGAGACTCCGACTTAAAATAAATAAGTAAATAAAATAAATGCATCAGCAAGTATAAGCCAGAAGAGAAGGCGGTGCTAGAGAACACAGAATTCTAATGCAGAAATCTGACGTTTAAATTCTGAGTTTACTAGGGGAGGGAGGGGCGTACCTCATCAACAAGGGTACCTGCATGATCAATGTTTGTATACCTAGCCCTGAATTGTACCCCACATCTTTATAATAAATAAATAAATTTTTTAAAAAAATAAAAATCAATTCTGAGTTTAGGGACCCATTGACTTG
This sequence comes from Tarsius wallacei, assembly GCA_963574415.1. Classification (NCBI taxonomy): domain Eukaryota; kingdom Metazoa; phylum Chordata; class Mammalia; order Primates; family Tarsiidae; genus Tarsius; species Tarsius wallacei. Next base: position 13,602 of record CAUYQG010029063.1, read on the forward strand.
AGCCAAGTCTTGCTCTCCTTTCTTAACGTTTATCCTTGAGGTTAAGTTTCAGTCTTAAAGTAAACGAGATGAAATGTAATGGAAGTTACTCAGAGGTTAACAGTGTTAACGTTCTTGCATTTTCTCTCAGGGGAAGGTAGCTTATTCATACTCCCAGGGGCTCTTCTTTTGGAATAGAACTATGCGTGCGTGATCTTCCCCCAATTAGAGGAGATTTGGGAAAGGTATCCATAAAACAAAACTATATCTTTTAAACATGTGACAGAGGAAGAATTAGTAATGATATCTGGAGTGCTTGAAGAGGATCTCTGTCTTGAGTCCCTTTGCTGTCGGCATGAGCGAACTCTCCGCCTGGAAGCATCCATCTGCTGTAGTCGCCAAGTTTCTGTGTGACACCCACTGGCTTCTCCGCTAACTGATGCCCTTGCTTGGTACTCAGTCTTTTCTTTTCTTTTTTGAGAAATAATGGACTCTGAACAATCTGTCACACCTTTATTAATAAAACCTACAGTAGCTGTTTCCCTCTCAGTTTTCAAGGGAAAAGGTCACCTGTTTTATAGATCAAGAACTTACGTTTTGCTATTTCATGGGCATTGCACCCGCATCAATCCTCCTCCCTCCCTTCCTTCTGTTCTCCTTTCCTCTCTCCCTCCCTCCCTCCCTCCCTTCCTTCCTTCCTTCCTTCCTTCCTTCCTTCCTTCCTTCCTTCCTTCCTTCCTTCCCCCCTCACCAGGCTCAGAAAGATGTGTCTAGCTCTTACCTCAGGACTGTCTCTTGATCAATCCTCTCTTTTCAGAGTTGACTTCATCAGGAAATAGCAATAGGCTTTTCTTGTTTTCTCTGACTTTGATACGTCCTCTTCCAGTTCAGATTCTCTTTACCTCTACCTCAAATTAACAGCATAATTCTCATTGCTCTCGTACCGTTTAATCTCATTTTTAAAAGTTCTATCTCTGTCATTAAAAATTCTATTTTTTGCCAATGAGAAAAGCTCATCTATAACCAACCTTAAAAGTTTCAGATGACGTTGTCAGGACTCCCTTTCATTTTCTCAGCTCTACTTTCTTTTCTTTTGGCTTCATCCTCAGGGAAGGTCTCTATACATATAGAAAACAGATAACTTTTATCTTATCTAAGATTATACTGTTCTTATAGTTCAAGGACCAGGAAAACTGAGGGTGAGGACACATTTGATGATATTCATCTCAAACTCAGAAATGACCCTGCTTGTCCTGCCTGGGTTATGTCCCCTCTATCATTGCTGTGTTTAGGATCAGGAAGAATCTGCCCGGCCACTCTGAGTGACCTGTCCATCCCTGAGGGGGGGTGGGAGGCAGAGCTACACCAAGCCAGTGGACTGTGCACAGAGCAGTTTCCAAAAGGAGAAACAAAGCATCAAAGAGCAAACACATTTTTTCAAAGGAGTCAGAAAATCAGCTGTCCCATAGGCAATCCTACAGAAACTTCTGACCTGTCCTGTCCTCCTTTTAAATATTGGGCCTTGTTGCCTGCTGTGCTGTACTGTGAACACGTGCGGCTTAACCTGCATTTCCAATCCCTTGCGATATGGACCTCACATACCCTAAATACGTTGTTTTTCACTCTATCTGGAAATGCCTCCTAAAATAGTTTATCTTGAGAAAAACCTAAGCCACTTTTTTCCATTCCATTTTCTTTTTCTGAAACTCAGCTATGCATCATTACTCTTAAAATGAATTAGCATTTTTATTTTATTGAAATATTTAATTCTATTGAAATTATATCGTGAGAAAAAAAATGTGCTGCTATTTCCCACAAATGCGTGTCTAGTGGACACAGCGTCATTTTGGTTCGTCATTTTTCTCTGCCACGGAAATGCTTTCATCTTTTTATCAGTGCCTGCACTTCTTTGATCATTTCTATCGTTCTTTTGATGTTGTCTTAATCTTTTTAGTAATGAGGCACTCAAAATATAACAACTGATGTTACGCAGTGTCTTAATTTCATTGCAAATTTTTTATCTTCCTGAAACTGAACTCACATTTTAGCATTTTTTTTATTCCTTACATCTTCAACTTCTTTGCCAACAAGTCATTATGTGCAAGCAGACGGCGTGCTAATTATTTCCTTTCTTCCCCCAACTCAATTAGTGCTGCAATTTTTTTCACATGTTCTTGAAGTTAGAAAAAAATATTAGGGATACCAACTAGAATTCAAAAATAATATCTTGAGCACCACCAACACTTATTTATATTCCCAACAAGTTCTAGCAAATGGATGTCAAAATTCCCAAACAGCTTTTCTTTTGTCTACACAGAATGAAGACTTCATTAGAGCAATCTGTTCACCCATGGAGAGGAAGCAGTGGCTTATTCTATGACTGCCCGGGCTTTAACCTTGGACTTGGCTTGTAGTTCCTAGTATGGCTGTGAGATAATTGCTAATTCCCTAGTCATCAGTTTCATTATCTATGAAGTGGGAATATCACTGGATCTTTGTCAGGATATACTGTATAAATAGATACGGCAGCTCATAGATGACTCTAAAAGTGGTCCTTAATTGGAAGCTGTCATTACATTTGTGTATTTTGCAAAATGTTCACATAAATCTGTGATGTACCCAGAGGAGAATGATCTGAAAAGGTAACGAAAATGAACTTTCTAAGAGCTCATGCAAGACGACGTATGTTTTCAATTTCTGGTAGCCTGCCTCTCTCCCGAAGACTAAGAATGCTTTGGGGAAGCACTGTCACAATTTCCTTTCCTCCTCCTCCTCCTTTCTTTTTCTCCCTAGGGCTGTGGCGATTTCCTTTCTTGCAGTCAATTCCATTACAACAAACTTTTCAAATTAGTTTTTAGTCCATTTCAACTTTACTGTTATCTTTCCAGCCTGTTCACCTTCTTGTCAAAAATGTAATTATCAAAATCCGGGTCTGGGACAGTACTTCTGACTTTCTATTACATTCCTTTCTCCCCCTGGTGTGCTCAGAGCATGCAGTCATTTCATTGTTTCCTCTCTGCGCAATCTCCTTTGGAGTCAAGATGATGGATCTAAGTTTTTTGCTTTTCTTTTTTCAATTGCATCCGAACATGAATTATGCTCTTCTTTTCAAGGATATCATCCCTCAGTTGCCACTGGGTGTTATTTTTTGTGTCTTTTCTCAAAGTTTTATCTGTAACTATTTACATGACTTTATTCCTGTTCTTGCAGATTTTATTCATATAAATCAGAAATCCTCATTTGCTGTAAGGCCTTGCTTCTTCCCGCTCTCGCCATTTTCGATGTATTTCTACCTAGATTATTGCCCCAATCTCCCAAGTGAACTTCTTCCCCACAGTTTTCTTCCTTATGGTCTGTGATGCACAGATCATCATCTTCACTTTCATATGGAGTCCGTTCTTTAAAAAATGTGTAGTAGAAAGATCTGAGCTCATTGCAGCTACAGAGACTTGACTATGAATTTAAGGTAACATCTCTTTGGAATTTACTTCTTTCTGAGCACTGTCTGTGAATTGGGCTTCTTCATAACTATCTCATCAATTTTTTTGATAGTTGAATAAGATGACAATTTATATGTGCACGCATATCAATCGCCAAGATATAGTATATATCAACACATATTAGTACTCTTACCTTAGGGCTGTTTGAAAAATCACAACTTCTCCATCCACCAGTGAGGCCCATAAGACATAACCCAGACTACTTGAAAACCTGGTTTCCTTCTCCTTCATCCTGATGTCCTGTAAGTGCTAAAGTCATGATTAAAAATTCATTGTTTTGTGATTGGAATTGGTTGATGCAACTTGCAGGTATATTAATTCACACTTTTATCCTGCCTTTTTTGTTTTCTGTTGAGTTTGGTACAGTACGCATTTTGCTGATTGCATCTCCATAAAGTTTAAGAACATTCCTGAAAACTGGTACTTAGATATAGCGTATCAGCAAGGTTTGAGTTTAAGGGGCTTTTTTTGGTCTTTGGGGTTTTATCTAGCAAGACAAGTTCATATCAAGTGATATGTTCTTCCATCAGGACAAAGTGACTTATGCACACTGAACAGATCTGGTCATTGAATAGGGGCTGTAAAGATAGATAGTATTTTAATTCTATTACTTTTTTTCATTTATTTACTGAAGTAATTCTATTAAAGGGGTACACTATTTGGTTTGCCTAATATTTTTTAGGCAAAACAAGATAAATTCTTATTTCTTCTGTATATTTAGAGCATTCAGAATGAGATGTTTTCACAGGATCCTCAGTCCTATTGACATCTGAGCTGGATACTTTTGTTTGGAGTTGATAGGCGGGCTGTTGTGTGTATTACAGGATGTTCAGCATCATCTTTAGCCTCTAACCACTGGATCTCAGTAACCTCCTCCTCCTCGATTTGTAAATATCAAAATGTCTCCAGACATTGCCAAATGTCCCCGGTGAGGAGGGAGCAAGTGGTAACCAAATTTCCCCTGGTTGAACATTACTGCTCTAAAGGGATTAATTGTATTATTAAGAACTCATAGATTTAAAACAAACTGATGGTTTTCAATCTATTCAATCTATGGAACTTACTGTCTTTGTTGATGCTGAAGTTGTGCTATCTTTGCCTTTTGGTACTTTCTCAAGTTATCTCCTGAATATGTGATAGCTTCTTTGTTATCTAGGATGGCAAAATATTCCAGGTCTATTTTGTGTGATTTCTGCTCAGATCTGAAGTTAGTAATTCAGTCAAGGATCCCTGGATTTTGTACTGGAAAATATTTCAAGACTATGATCTGAACATTTACAATGCCCATTGCTTTTTGATTTCTCATTCTTTCTGGGTCCTTTCACTAAATAGAAAGCGTGTGTTTGTGTGTGGTTTGTGTGTGTGTGTGTGTGTGTGTGTGTGTATGTGTAGAATAGATATACAGAATTTCATACTGATATGTCTATTCTAATTCCGCACAAGTTTTTTTTTTTCCCCCTTAATGTCTCCAATCCTATATCTCTACATTTTCCCTCACCCAGTGTTCTTGCTTTCATCAATTCTGGTGATGGTAGAATTATATTACAATTTCTCCATTGTTTTATCTCAGAACATACACATACAAAAACCTTGAAATCAAAACCAGCATTACTATACACATTACAATTGCTCAAAAAAATCTAACATATTTTTCACTTATTTTTGTACCTTATATCTCACAGTTGAATTATTTTATCTTGAAGTCTTTTCAAACAATTTATCTCTAGATTCACATTTAGATTTACTTGTTTTTTGTATATGATTTGGATTGCTTTAAAAATAATTTTGAGTTATAATTATATATAAATATTTTCATACTCCCATGCGCCACAATAAAATCTGCAAAATTAAGTGTAATTCAATAGTCTCCCTTCTGTCTGCAAACCCCATGCTCTTTCATTTTTTCTGTTTTTGTGTAATCAAGTTTAGAATTGTTATGGGTCATTCTTGCATTTAAAAAATAAACACATTGTACATTTATTTGCATCAAACCCTCTCTCAATGGCAATATGTTTAAGCTCTTCACTTTTCTCTATTTAATGAATTCTGGAGCTCTTTGTGTAGTAGTTTACTCTCTCTCTCTCTCTCTCTCTCTCTCTCTCTCTCTCTCCTCTCTCCTTTTCTGTTTCAGCTGCATGACACTCCAAAGTGCAGATGGATACACCATAATTCATTCGATCAGTCTTCTAAACCATTGATGAGTTATTTCCAGTCCTTTGCTATAAAAAAACAGTCTGACATAAATAGCCCTGTGCATTTGTCTTTTCACATTTTGCAAAACAAAATGGACTATCATACACACCTATCAATATGTCTAAATTTTTTTTTAAATAGTGACAATGCCAAATACTCTCTAAGATGAAGAAAAATTGAATCATTAAACATTGCTGATGAGAATGCAAACTGAGACAAACACTCTGGAAAACAGTATGGCAATTTCTTATGAAAGCTAAATATGCAATTATCATATGACCCAACAATTGCACAGATAAATTAAAACATCTGTTCACATGATAACATAATAATATATTAATATTGGCTGGCATGTTTATCAATGCTTTATTCATAATAGTCAAAGATTAGAAATTACTCAGATGACCCAGATGTCATTAAAGAAACAAATGGGCAACCCTCTTTAGGGTCTCCTTTTACTTGGGAGCTTTTCTGTATTCTTAATAAACCCCTGCTTTCTAAAAAAAAAAAAAGAAAAAAAGAAGCAAATGATTAAACAAACCGCGGTTCATCTACATCATGGAATACTACTTATTCATAAAAAATGATAAACTACTGATACATAAAAAACTGGATGGATAGCCATAGAGTGGTGCTGACCTAAAAAAGCCCATCCTTCAGGTTACATGCCATTTCTTCAATATGCTACATGCCATTTCTACAGTAGAGAAGAGATTAGAAGTCGCCAGGAATTAAGTGGTGGTTGCGGGAGCTGGGGAAAAGTACATGTAGCTATAAAGAGTCAGCAGGAGGGATCCTTGTGTTGATGAAAATGTCCTGTATCTCATCTGTTGCTACATCAGTATCCTGGTGGGGATGTGCCACCACCTTTTAGCAAAATGCTACCATTGTAGAAAACAGGATTAAGGTCACACAAAATCTTTCTGTATCATTTCTTACAACTGCATGTAAATCTATAATTATCTGAAAATACAAAACGTAGTTTAAAAACGACAAAGCCCCATAGTAATTATTTACCAAATCACAGATGGGCCTAAATATTCACACAATTTCAAGAGCTACCTCTATAACTTTTCTACTAAATAAATTCTACTGATACTTAATTTTTATTTGTATTGAAACCTCTCTTTATTTTAGAAATAGGTTTCAATTCTCTGCATCTGTAGAGGCTGTGGTGAAATATTCGTTTTTCTTCTTACTGGGATTAGAAAGGGACATTAATGCTATCAACAAATTATAATTACTATAATTTTCTATGTAAAGAAGATTACTCTGATGGATAAATAACTTTCATTGAGGTTCAGCTGTGGCAATGCGATTTTTCTGGGGTCTGCTTGCTTTTATTGGAAATTCTTGGAGCAAGGCTTTAGAAGCTGCCAGGGTTGATCTCATTTCCCAGTGTCCCATTGGAATAAATGTTTGTTAACTTTGTTTACAAATCACACAGCCTGTCTAATTCAGCCCTGGGATAAGTCAGAACTGTACAAATTGCTGATGAGTATGTTTTATATGAAAGCAAACTCTATCCCATAGAAGAAATTTCCTGGGTTGATACCAATAATATTGGAGTGAAGTTGACATGTGGAGAGCCGTCCTATCATTTGGGATGCACGTCTTGTCTTCAGCAAATACGGTATTAGACAAGGATACATCAAATCAAGTGAGCAACAGATAGGATTTTTATGAGTTTTCCCCTTGAACAATATTATGATAAATTCACACAATAGCATTTGATTTTTTTCCCTCCCTACCAGGAGGATCAAGCAAGGAAAATGAGTTTGCCCTTCAGTCTTTGAAGTTTTTTGAAGCATGACAGCCACAGCTAGTGATAAGAATTAAGCTTCGCACTTTAAATGAGCAATAAGCCAGTTTTTCAAGCTGTCTTCTTTAAGTTCCTGTGAGCTTCTTGTATTTTTTTTGTCTCTCTTTGTCAGCTTTGCATTATTTTTTGGAGGAGCAATATATAAAGTGGCTAAGAAAATAATAACTGGCATTACCTTAAAGTTTTCTATTGTAATCATCCCCCTATTCATAACATATTAGCATATTGGCAAAATCTATAGCCACTGACGTTTTCTTTTGAGAAAAGGATATGAAAATGTCTTTTTAAAGTCTTACTTCTAAGAATGTGTATTGTCAATGTATTGAAAAGCCTGTCTTTTACTCAGAAAATATTTATAAGGTGTCATGTATATAGAATAATACAAGAACTCACACATTTGTTATTTTGAAAAATATGTAATCATAATGTTGGTATAATTGTTTATTATTATCAATAGTAGAACATACATAAGATTTTAAAGATACAGAAATGTGTAAAAGGAAATCAAACAACCATACCATTAAAACCACTGAACATTTGATATAATTTAAATAATCAATTAATTGTATAAATATTCACTATCCATTTTGTGCCAGGCACTGATTTGAGGTCTAATGACATATAAGTAGCAATTGGGCAAAGGACCAGCTCTCACAGATTTTATATTCCTTTTTAAAATTAATTAATTAATTTTTATTTTATTTTATTTTATTTTAAAGATGTGGGGTACAATTCAGAATTAGGTATACAAATAGTCATTGTACAGCTAATGTTTGGACCTGAGCTTGGTCCTCACACAATGGAATATTACATAGCCATTAAGAAGGACAAAATTATGAATTTCACAACAACTTGGATGGATTTAGAGTCTCTAATACTCAGTGATCTATCACAGAAACAAAGAACTGAGTACCACATGTTCTCACTCAGAAGTGGACCCTGAACAATTATCACAATACTTACTATAAGAAAGAAATTGGCAGTAGTGGAAAACTGCCGGGGGGTGGGTACACACTTCGTCAATAAGGGTACAGATTTTACATTCTAATCAGGAAGATTAGCAGTAAAAATAATTAATAATAATAATACATAAGCTATTTCATTGTTTCTAAGGTGTGGATTTTTTTACATTTTAGTATCTCTGATATGGGAATGTGTCTTACAACTACATTGATAAGAGAGAGTCATCACATTTCAATTTTCTTTTTCAGAATTGCATGGAATAATTATGCATCTTGTAACTGATGGTATCTTAGATTTGACATTCTTCTAGGTAGTGATAAGTGGCTCTATCCTTAGGATAGAGCCAGCAGAGTGTCCCTCTCAGGGGAGTGCTGGGTAAAGAGAGGGGCTAGGCCTCTTGGATATCTGAGGAGTGGCCAATAACTAACCTTGGAAGTTTACTTAAACCAATCACAAGTATTCCCAATATTTCCTACATTAACCTTCTCTCTTTTTCTTTCTCTCTCTCTCTCTCTCTCTCTCTCTCTCTCTCCCTCCCTCCCTCCTCCTCTCTCTCTCTCTCTTTTCTTTTAGCATTGTGGGGTACAAGTGAAGATTTGCTAAGTTGCATGCAGGTGAGGTTTGGGTTTGTAGCTGGCCTTCTCTTCCCCGATAGTGAAACTGATACCCAATGTGTTACCATATACCTCCCTCTCTCCTGCCTCCCTCCCTCCCCTAGCAGGACCCAGCATCTGCCAATCCTACCCATGTGCTCATGTGACCAGTGATCAGGGCCTGCTTATGAGTGAGAACATGCAGTATTCGGGTTTTTGTTTCTGTGATAGTTCACTTAGTATGATGGTTTCCAGTTGTATCCACGTTGCCGCAAAGACCATGGTTTTGTTCTTCATTATGGCTGTGTAATATTCCATTGTGTATATGTACCATATTTTCTGTATCCAGCCCGCTTTCAATGGGCATCTGGGTTGGCTCCATGTTTTTGCTATTGTGAATAATTCTGCAATAAACTTTCTTTAATTTTCCATCTGAACATACTGCTTCCTGCCAACACTCTGACTGAGAGATGCACAGGATGGAAGCATAAGGAACAGGGTGCTAAGGGAAATGAATGTGAGATAGGAGCAGACAAGAAGTCTGCAGATGTAAGATGAGTTCTTTTATTCAGCAGAAGAATAAGGGCCATGAGACAAGAGTAAGACAGACATAGGGAAGGGGTAAAGAGACCAGGTGAACAATTAAGTTGAGAGTGAACAGTGATGAAATAGGATTTCCTCCTGGGACTGGAGAAATAATATAATCCAAATGGTATCCACCATTTAGGACATAGTTGTACTTTGTATTCAAGTTTTAAAAAAATTTGAAATATGTATACCAATATATGGAAAAAGCACTTATTGACTATCAGGGAATACTATTTTCTTTAATATTTGCTATGTTGAATAAGCAAATATTGAAGTAACTAGATCGCTTTATGAATGCCTTAAAGAAATTAAACAGAAAAATCATAAAATCACCTTGATCTTTCATTATGCCATTAGGGGTAGGGACACCTACTGGTAATTAGTCAAACTTTGCAATAGGGATTGCATCAACCTGAAAATAAAATACAGCTTTAAAAGACCTATTTAAATATACCCTACAGAGGTAACACTTTGAAAGCATGTTGGCACAAATAGGAAATGCTCTGGGGGATATTTGCTATGATGACCTTATCTAAAAATTGACCACCAGAGAACCATAAAGCTATTTTTGTAGACTTCTAAGGTTATTCTAGAAAGCACCAGAATGCTCCTAAGATCTCAGGTCCCATAAGCAAAATGCTCCTAAGTATACCAGGGATGACTCAGATGCTTGTAGTTTATGAGAAAGAGGAAGAACCACTCGGCTTTGTTACCTAAAAGGGAATCTTTAGACCTCCAGGGGCAATCTCTAAAGGACATCTTTAGATCTGCCCATGAGACATCTGAGATGATAAGCATCCCTAGTCCAGGGTGCTTTGTTGCTGACTTAACCAGAAGTTAGAGCTGGAAGCAGTTACCAGCCCAAGAGAGACTGACTGAGGTGCCAAGAGGCCACTTTCTGCCCTGAAATCTTGCAGTGAAGAATCTGCTCTTATCTTTCTTAAGTAGGAAAATTAAAAGTCAATTCAGAACTGGGTTTAACTTCAGACCAGAAAATATAAAATATGGGATGCAGGCATCCTATTATTTTTCACTAAACAGAAGCGCCTCACCAATGTTGGGTGCTTTGTGGACATCTGACTGGCTGAGACATGAAGACAATGCCCACGTCACCACTGGAGAGTGGCACTCATACTTGGCTTTAATAAGAAGATAATGTAATCTGCTCAGAGGAACCATGCTCATTATCTTAAACAAAGGTCTTAAGAAATAAAGCAAACCACCCACTCGACATGCTACCAACCACAAACAAACAAAAAAAAGTAAATCTTCAATTTAGGAACAAAGGGAAAAGTAAGAAGGAGAGTAGTTTACTCAATGCCTAACTTAAAAAGCAGAAGGAATTCTAATGGAAAATAGTTGTAGAAAAAAAGTTGTGCAGTGGAAATTCCCGTCAAAGGAATCAAAATAAAACTTTTTGTCAGAAACCATGGAGATAAACTGTAAGAAATTTGACATCTCTAATTTAAAAAAAAGAATTTTGAAGAAACAGAAAAGGAACTACATCTTTATATCAATGGCTGTAGTTCCACAAATGTCAGTAAATAAAGTTTATTTGCCATTCCTTATGGGTTGTCTCCCTGCTCTCTTGAGGGGTTCTTTTACTGTGCAAAAGCCACCTTTCAGTTTGTTGAGTTCCCACGTGTCTATCTTATTTTTTATGGCATACATTTTTGGGGATTTTATCAAGAACTGGTTGCATATACCAATGTGCATAAGGGTGTTTCCTGCATTTTCTTCTAAGATTCTTATAGTTTGAGATTTTATGATTAGGCCTTTGATCCATTTAGAGTTGATTTTTGTTTATGGTGATAGGTAGGTGTCCTGTTTCATTATTCTGCATGTGGCCAGCCAATTTTCCCAGCACCATCTGCTAAATAAGGTCTTCTCTCCCCAGCGGTTGTTATTGGTGGTTTTGTCAAAGATGGGTTGCTTGAGAGATTGAATTTTTGCTTCTGGAATCTCTGTCCTGTTCCATTGGTCTATATGTCTATTCTTGTACCAGTACCAGGCTGTTTTGATTATTGTAGGCTTATAGTAGAGTTTAAAGCCTGGAAATGAAATGTGATACTTCCTTCTTTGTTCCTTTTACTGAGAATTGTTTTGGTTATTCATGCTTTTTTTTTCTAATTGTGTATCTGACAAAAGTCTAACATCCAGTTTCTACAAGGAACTCAAATGAACTGAAAGGAAAAAGATATTTTAAAAATGGGCAGATTACATGAATGGACACTTCTCAAAAGAAGACATGCAAGCAGCCAACAAATACATGAAATCAATGTTTAACCTCACTAGTCATTAGAGAAATGCAAATCAGCCACACTGAGATACCACCTTCCCCCATTAAGGATAGCCATCATTAATAAATCAAAAAACAAAAGATGTTGGTACAGAAAAAGGGTGATGCTTCTACACTGTTGATGGGAATGCAAACTAGTCCAATTTCTGTGGAAACTAGTGTGGCAATATTTAAAGGAACCGGAAATTGACCTTCCATATGATCCAGCAATCCCCCTTCTGGGAATATATCCAGAGGAATCTAAATTGTTCTACAAAAAAGATACCTGCACATGCATGTTTATTGTCACACTATTCACAATAGCAAAAACATGGAACAAACTCTACTGTTCATAGAAATTAGAATGGATAAAGAAAATGTGGTATGCATACATGATGGAATATTACATGGCCATGGAGTAGGACAAAATCATGGACTTCACAGCAAATTGGATGGAGTTGGAGACAATCATTCTTAGCACACTATTACAAAAACAAAGAACTGAATACCACATATTCTCACTCGTAAGTGGGACCTAAATATAAATCACAATAGCAAAAGGGAAGGATAGGCAGTTATGGGACAACACCAGGGAAGGGGATGGGGGGGCATGTAACAACACAAAGGATACCTAGTCCGAAACCAGGAGAAATAAATAAGGCCCCGTTGGAGGCCTACACTTCACCTGTACATACATTTCTTTTGTACATAGTCCTGATTGTACCCCTCATCCTTATAATAAAATAAAGTAATAAACAAATAAAAAGTTTATTTGTATTTCATTCATTTTTAATACTGTCATATTTTATCAAAATCCAACTTTCTAACCTTTTACAGTATGAATACAATGTGTTTCTTCGCTTATCTTTTAAAAAAGTTCCTATGCTATCATTTGTAAGTAAATTTATTTTTTCAATTATTTGTTCCCACATCTTAAAATGCATTTCATATGCCGTCTGCTACTGGAAGGGCCTGGCTGTACCCTCACACTTATCAATAATGTGCATTCTTCAATGATTAAATACATATATATTCTGTGTACGTATATTTTCATTATTATTCTGACAAATATATCAGAGCAGATCCATTTCACATAAATAATGTAGAATATAAAATGAGTCCATCTTCAAAGTGGTTATTAACTTTCAATAATAAGAAAGCATTAGGATCTTTCTAAATAGTTATGTTTCTATAGTTGTACCAAAGAACTTGGCAATAAGTCCCTACAAAAACTACATAGGTGTTGTAACTATATTGTCAACACTTTAACATTCCTAAAGAATACACACTTAACATGATTTTTTTTCTTTAACCTTCTATCTTTCACTTGCATGCAGTCTCTATCCCAAATATTTTGATTAAAAATGTATTTCTTTAAAAAGGAGTTCATTTTTCTATAGTCATATACGGTTCTCATGACTGAATGACTCTTCATGACCATAATGACTAACATAAAAAGAAGTGAAGGCATTTGTTGGTAATAAGTACCAGTTGGATTCTGGAACTTTTTCTTAGACCCCATCATTATGTTATAATGTTCAAAATAGGCAACAGCAAGAAGTAAACAGAAGATGGAATTCACCCAATGAGTATTTATATCATCACATTAAAGTCTTTGATATTGTCAAGAATCTACTTATATATAAAAAAGTGGGACATTGTTAAATTATGTCACTGCAGTAAATTAAGAGATTGCTCTAGAACAGCAGCTGATTTCTTTTTTATGGATTCTGGGATACAAAGTGCAGTTTTGTTCATGAACAATTTGCATAGTGGCGAATTCTGGGCTTTTAGTATGACCATCATCTGAATATTGAACATTGAACCCAGTGGATAGTCTCTCACCCCTCACCTCCTCCCACCCTCCACCTTTTGTAGTTTCCAGTGTCTGTCATTCCACTGTCTGTGTCCGTGTGTGCACACTATTTATCTCTCACCCATAAGTGAGAGCGTGCGATATTTCACTTTCCAGCAGCTGATATTTTGTCTCACTGTAGAAGTTGCTAATAGACTGGTAGGAAAAGTCAACTATATGCTATAAAAATTCATCTTTTACAATGGTATCAATAAGTAGGAAAGAAACTTTAAAAAGTCATGACCAAGTTGTCACGGTGAACAGAACAAAAGAAAATGAGAGATGTAATGTGTTTCATCTTAATTTTAACAAGTCTTTGGGTCATTTTCTACCAAAAACACAAAGGGAGAAAATCAATAAACAATTTCAGTCAGTTGTTTATTAGTGGAAATGAGGTAAGTCAATTAGGTATGGGAGAAATTTCATGTCAAATATAATTTTAACTCTTATACTAGGTGTGGAAGGGGTGGGCCAGATGAACACAAATTAAAAAAGAAATTTTCTGAAATTGAAAAAGGTGTGCTGACTTTCAGATAAAGACAGAGCCCGTCTGGGAATTTTAAAAATGTCACATTCGAGAAACTGCTGAGAGACTGCAGGGGGAAGAGGATCTAAGTCTCCAAGTGGCCACATTTTTGTAGGGCAAAGGCAGGTGCTCAGGAAGATGCCAAGCTGTGATGGCCTGGATGTGACGTGGAGACTGCAAGGTCCTGATTTCAGACGCACTGTGGCCCTGTGTCCAGGTGATGTTAGGAAACTCCTAATCCCAGTCCTCGCTCTGTTCTGTAATAGGAGTTCCTGTAGTTGCTCTGTTAGGAGTCTCAACAACATTCCCACTTTTCTTTTTGTCATAGAGATGTGGGGTACAAGTAAGGATTAACTACACCGGTAGGCTGCAGGCAGGTGAAGTTTAGGCCTCCAACTAACCCTCGCTTCCCCTGGTTTAGGACCAGGTAGCCTTTGTGCTATTATGTGCCTCCCCCCATTTCCTCCTCCCCCCCGTGATGGCTGCTCCCTCCCTGATGCTAATGTGACTAGTGTTCAGAGCCCGTTTATGAGTGAGAACATGCAGCATTCAGTTTCTCAGCTTTGTCATTACAACATCAGGTCTAGAAGCCCTGGAAACACCATTTCCCAGGCCCCGTCCCAGCAGGTCTCAGGATCTCGCTAAGGAGTTGAACCAACAAGAATGTGGAGGGTTTAGTCAAGGCAGTCAGAAAAGACAGAACTGAAGTTTCACCTTTATTCACTGGTTATGCTGCTATTCAGTGTTTGGAATATTATTTAATTGTCTTCAAATTTCCATTCCTTTATTTACCAAATGGGGCAAACTATATTATGTGTCTTATTCATTTGCAAAAGTGTTTCACTGTGTGATAATGGTGAAAGAAAGGACTTGATAAACATCTCCCATTTGATAAATATTAATTAAATAACTTTTATGTGCTGGACACTGTGTTCAGCATTAAAAATTAAGGAAACACAAGGAAGATACGGCTTCTACTCTCATGCAATGTATAATCTAGTTTGAAATTTACATCACATCTATAAAGTTACGTTTCTCAGCACAGAGTAATGTTCCTAATGTTATCTGTTATTATAAATATTGATAATAATGATGTAATAACATCTTCTTTATAATAGATAGTCTTAACTCTCCGTGGAAAATGTACCATGTAGGGAAGATGAGATATAAAATGACCCAATATATGTTGGTGTACATATATTTGTGTGCATGCACTTATGTGTGTATACATATCTGTATGTATATATGCATGTGCAATATGGACTTAATTATATTTTTGTTCAGATTTCTCCCCTATTATAACGGAAGTCATAAACACATATACATATGTGCATATATACATATGGCTGTCAGCCAATACAAAAAGAGATAGACAAATAAGAAATACCCAGTGTGACCAGCACCCCTGGAGAGATTTAGTGCACAGCCTGTGCGACAAGACTTGGCAGCTCTGGCTACTGGTGTGAGTACATTTTTTTTGAATGGAGGGTGGCTATCAGTAACTACTATAAGTAAGATAAAAATTATAAATTACAAAAAGCATACTTTATTTCAAAGCAAATTTTATGCTGAAAATCTGTTCTAACGATTTCATTGAGGCATAATTTGTGTACAAGAAGCTGCACACGGCCGGGCTCGGTGGCTCAGCCTGTAATCCTGAGCCTTGGGAGGCCGAGGTGAGTGAATTGCCTGAGCCCGTGGGGTTCGAGACCCACCTGGGCAACTTGGCAAGACCTCATCTCTACAATAAATGAAAAAAAAAAAAAATAGCCGGGCGTGGTAGCACGCACCTGTAGTTCCAGCTACTTCGAAGGCTGAGGCGGAAGGATCGCTGGAGCCCAACAGGTCTAGGCTGCTGTGGCCGGTCGAGGCCGCGGTGGCCGATAGCGGCCACTGCACTCAGTCTGGGTGACAGAGTGAGACTCCAACTCAAAAAAAGAAATTGAAGCTGCACCTATTTAAACATGTGCAATTTGGTGAGTTTGGGTAGATGTTGACCTTGTGTTCACCACCCCACAATCAAAATCGTAGAAAGTCCCAGCACCCCCAGAGCTTCTTCATGCCTCCTAGCTCTGTTTAGGGTGATTCAGAACAAAACTCCTGTGAACATCTATGTAAAATATTGGTTTGGTTGTGTGCTACCCTTTCTCTTGAGTCACTGCCTTGGTGTGGAAAGGTCATGACGTCTTAAGTGCATGTTTAACAATTTTGAAGGTTCACCAAATTGTTTCCCAAAGTGATTATAGCATTTTACATTCCTATCAGTAGATTATTTGACTGATTCTCCATGTTTATATATATGTCTCTCTTGCTCTCTTTCTTTCTCTCTCTCTCTCTCTCTCTCTCTCTGTCTCTCTCTCTCTCTCTATATATATATATAGGATTTCCATAAACTCACACATTTATCATTTCTTCATGGTGAGAACATTCAAAATCCTGTCTTCTGTCTTCTAGCAATTTTGAAATACATCATACAGAAGTGTTAGCTGCAATCACCCTTTGCACAACAGCTCGCCAGAACTTCGTCCTCCTGTTTGACACCCTGCCCCTATTAACTCACTTCTCCAATCCCTGCTCTTTCACCTTCCTTAGCCTCTGGTAGCCACTGGTTCACTCTCTGCTTCTATGAGATCAGCTTTTTGAGGTTCTGCTGATGAGTGAGATAATGCAGCATTTGTCTTTCAGTGACTGGTGCACTTCACTTAACATTATGTCTACCATGTTCATCCATGTTGCTGCAAATGACAGGATTTCTTTTTATAACTGAATAGTATTTCATTGTGCATTTAGACCATATTTTAAAAAATCTGCTCATTCCTTGATGGACACTCGATTGGGTTCATATCCTGGCTACTGTGAATAGTGCTGCAATAAACTTGGGAGTGCAGATGTCTCTTCAAGATCTTGATTTCATTTCTTTGGGGTATATACCAAGTGGTGGGTTTGCTGGATCATATGGCAGTTCTATTTTTAATTTTTTGAAGAACCTTTATACTGTTTTCCAGTGCTTCTGTGCTAATTTGCATTCCCACCAACAGTGAACTCCTACATATACTTGTCTGAATCTTTATTAGCATTTAGTATGGTCAATCTTTTAAAGTTTAGAGTTTCTAACGGTTAGATATAAAATCATTTTTCCTTCATTTTTATGTGAATACTTTCTTTAGGAAAATAGTCTCAATATACACGTTTTGGAGTGATTTAATATTCTTAACATTGTTTAGTTTCTGTGTCATTTCTTGAAAGTCCAACTTCTGTCAAGATTTTTGCTGCAATTTGAACATTTGCATAAGCTAAGAGGTTATGCTTCTTTTGAAGGTCTCACCATTGGACACTGCATCAGAAAGCAGTTCTGGTCTCAGAGTGGTTTCCTTGACTTTTCAAAAATTAACTATTAAGTTCTCCATTGCTTGAAGGTTTAACTAACATTTGGTTTAAATATTATTGATAGGCCCCCAGACATCTAGTTGAAACTGGGGCTTTTAAAGCATATATGATAATTAAAAACCTACTTAATTTTGAATTTCAAGTTCTGCAAGACTAATCCCTATTTTCTAATGAAATTCAGGAATAAGAAACGGCAGATACTAACAAACCAGATAATGCAGCTTGACAAAATTGCTAGGTTCTGGACTGAATCAAGGCTTAATTTCACTTTCTGAAATTCAAAACTCCTTTACCTTATTACTTCATGTTTCTCTAAGGGCACCTGCCAGCCCTGGGATTTACCAGCTAAACTTATAAACAGATGCTAACATCACACTTTGACAGCAATCGATTTGACAGGCAAACACCAAGCAATTGGTCCTCTAGAGAGGGTTTTTTAAAGGAGTCTCTTGTTTCATTTCTGAATTTTATTAAAATAGTTTACTATTAGCTGAATTAAATACTCACATTTACATTCCCACAGAATTTTAAAATAACTTTATAAAAGAGATAAGGTTAGTTAACGGAATAGTCTTTAATAAAGACTATGCTTTTGCAGAGCCATTTTATGAACATTAGATTTGAAGAGTATGTTCTAATAAATTGTCTCATAGCTAATTTGAAATATGAATATTTTCTGACAAATAGTACGACAGAAAAAGGTTTCCATAGAGTGCAAAATAATCTCCATATTCTAAACTCAATTAATACTAAATAGATTTTTTTATCTTTATTAAATGGTTTCACCATGTGACTGGGGAAGTTTTCATTTTAAGTATTTCGAAAATGTATCTATTGGAATTGGATAAGAGTTAAATATTGTTAGAACTACATTTTTTAAATTAATTCTAGTTATTATTAAAAGGGACTGGGTCATTAAGAACTTACACTTCTAAAATATTGATACTAATTATGCCTTCATTTCCACGTCTTCGACTTGTGCATCTAATTTCATTTGTATCATTTTATGCTTTGGAATAAAGTAAACTGGTCTTAAAATCTCAAAGTACAATAAAGTCTGACTTTTTTTTGTATATGCTTACCCTGTGTTTTAGAAGATAATATAACTGGGCACAACACCTTAACTGTAATTTAACACCAATTAATTCCTCTCAGGCTCACATCATAGTAAACTGCAGAGCTTAGTGCTTGCATTTGACTTAGTGACTATAAATGTTTAAAAAATAAAAAAAGTTGACCAGTTTTTTAAAAAAAGTTAATTACAGCATCTCACCTTGAAACTGGCAATGACAAGAAATGAAAACTATCTATTATCGCCTGTGTCATCGTCTGTCCTGTTGCTTAATAAGAGAAGCCAGTTAAGATGACATTGAAGGACGAGATGAGGCAATTGACAGAGCCGGATGGACACACTCCAGCTTCCTTTTCCATTAATTGATTTGAAAAGTGATAGTCCTAATTAAAAAAAGAAAAGAAAAGTTAGGGAAGTCAAGCTAAAATAGACCCATAGGGTGTGTTCTCATTTATCTATGAGTCTGATGTAAGTTGTGTGATGCATAAATTACAGAACAAAATAACATAGTTTTAAAAATTAATGACTGAGAAATTATTTAACTCACGGGACTTGTGGGATAGAATTCTTAGGAGCAGTGTGAGTTTTACTGAAAATAAAATCCTGATAAAGATAATCAGCTTTCTCAAAAACCTCAAATACCCTCTCTTATATTTACTGTTATCTAAAGAAGAGTATTAGAGATAGGAAAAATACAA
Organism: Tarsius wallacei; assembly: GCA_963574415.1. Lineage (NCBI taxonomy): Eukaryota > Metazoa > Chordata > Mammalia > Primates > Tarsiidae > Tarsius > Tarsius wallacei. The sequence goes on from CAUYQG010029063.1 coordinate 33,056, forward strand.
ATTTCAAAAATGCTATCAAGTAAACATTTAGATTCATGCAATGATCTGGTTTGCTTTTCTATCTTTTCACAGATTATTAACAATATTTAGGAGTGGCACAAGTTCCTTTTTGCTAGCTCTTATCCTACATAGACCTATTTATTTTTTCATAAAGACACAATTCTACTTGAGATAACATCCTTTTGGTCTAGCAGAAAATACAATGCAAATTCCCTTACTCCCCTGTGAGGGTATACTGATGCTATAACCTTCTGTGGTAGATTGGGTTCTAGGAGGCCACGGTGATCCAACTTCAGTGTCACATAGGCATGACTCAAGGTGCCTTTACCTTCATTAAATGAACTGGTTTTCAGATGGAAAGAGAAGGAAAGGGTGCTTGAACCTAACAAGTTTTGTTTGATGTTTTTATGGCAGGTGGTATGTATCAAACAACAAGAACAGTAGCATAGTGAGAGGTCTTGGGACAGGGCATATTCCATATACAGCAGGTCCTCCTAAACTGTGGGGGATATGGTCCAAGACCCCAAAGGATTTATAAAGCCAATGGTTTGAAGCCAAGCCCTATATATTATGACTTTTCTTATACATACATACCTATGATAAAGTTTAACTTATAAATTAGGGACAGTAAGAGTTTGACAACAATGAATAATGATAAAATAGAACAATTATATCAATATGCCAGCATCAGTACTCATGCACTTTGAGGACATTATTAGGTCAGATAAGGTTTCCTTGAATACAAGCACTGCGTTATCTCCATGGCCAACTTGATCACCAAGATGGCCACTTAGCGACTAAGGATGAAGAGCGTCTATAGTGTGTATCTACTGGACAAAGGGATATTTCCTGTCCCAGGTGGGACAGAGATAGATGACACAAGATTTCATTGCACTACTCAGAATGACAGACAATTTAAAACTTATAGATTATTTCTGGAATTTTTTATTAAATGTTTTCAGACCATAGGTTGACCACAGGTAACTGAAACCATGCAAAATGAAGCCTTGAATAAAGAACTCAAGTATACTATATCTACTGCCCAAAACATTTATGTGACAGCATTCTACCCCTGCCCCGTGGCTCTGTAGCACTGTAAGGTTTCATGAAAGTTCATACAGCAGCCAGCTTCTTTTAAGCTGCTATTATCTGAATGACAGGTGACATGTTTTTAATATGTTTATTTTCTACTTTCTGAGTAAGATGAATCATTCCATAGGAATGAAAAAGGAAGTAATGCCATAGAATATCACAAGTACACACACTTTTTCTTATCTCAGTGAATAAAAAACTTATTGTGTCCAAATTGTTATACTCAGGGGACATTTTTGAAGTCATCCTGTATTACTTTACTAAGTGTAATTATAGGAACGATGAGAACAACAACAAAACAAACTTTTTACTTTGTTTTAGTGGCTCTTCATGAGCTACACATGCTCACATACAAATAGTGAATGTACACAAAAACTAGATTTCCACCTAGATATGCATTCATTGAGGTATACTCAATGAATGTAGTAATAGGGCAGTGTGGCCCCCATTATTCAATAGTTTCCCCAATTTTTTAATCAGAGCATTTTTAGGTCAAAATTACATTCAACAAAATTAGACTAAATTAGGCAATATCTCACTTTAAGAAACAAAAATCATAAACTGTTTGAATTGTGATACATTACATTATACCCTGATGTGCAAATTGGCTTAATATGTTGATAAGTGTGTGTCCTTATTTATAATTGAAGAATGAGTATATTTTTTAAAGAAATAATTTTTTAAAAATTATTTTTTAACTATATTTTTTTAATTTTTAAATTTTTTTAAGGAGAAATAATTTTTTTAAATTACTGTAAAAGACCTCAGAGAGACTGCGTTTTTCACTAAAGAAGAGAACTGCTAGTGTGAGATAATTCTTTCTGTTTTTGAAAATATCTAAAAATAGTTCATTTAGGTGTATGTTTGTGGGCCTGAATTGAGTGGTTCAAACAAAAGGGGCCAGTATCATGGGACTAGTGGAAATGACCTCCACCACCCAAGTAGTGAAGAGAGGCAAGGACTCTGAGAAGATATCCATTAGCTCAAAAGCATGTGTTTATTATGCAACTCAACAATTTCACTCCTAGGTGTTCACCCAAGTGAAATAAAAACACATGTCTGTAGAAATGCTTGTGTTAGAATATTCATTACACTTTTCTCATACTAACCCCAAATGGAAAACAACCCAAATGTCCACCAACTGGTAATAAGATAGACAAACTCTTGTATATCCATATAATGGAGGAGTATTCAGCAATAAAAAGGCCGTAACTATGGACACACGGAACAACATGGATGAATCTCATATTCTATATGCCTTTGCAGACCCTTAGCTTAGCTCCCACTTATAGTCAGAACATGTGGTATTAGGTTTTCCACTTTTTCATTGCTTCAATTAGGATAATAGTCACCTATTCCATACAAGTTGCTACAAAAGACATTATTTTGTACTTTTTATGGCTGAATAATATTCCACAGTATATATGAGCAGGACCCCGATACAACTGTAATTCTTTTTTAGAGGGTGGGCCCCTTGCTGTTTTGTAGTACAGGCCTCCCCGACTAGGTAATCGTTCTAGGAACCTATCAACATCAGTGTACCAGATAGTGTTGTTGTGAGAGACTGAGTTTAGCCTAGGTGAATTTTTTTTTTTTTATTCCTCCCCATTCACCTGATCTCAGCCCAAGCCATTGTTTTTTGTATCCCTGAATGAACTGTGGGATTGAGAAAACCTTCCCATTCTATATCCAACTGTTTTCTTCAGGAAAGTCCTGGCCACTCACTGGGGCTAGTCTCTGAACCAGCTTTATGCTTTTTGTAACTGTGCATTTTCCTCTAGACTTGACTTTCAAATACCTTGCACTGTGAGTTTAATTTTTTTTTTTTTTTACTTACCTACCAACTTCATAAAAATCTTAAAAATACAATTTTCGTTTTCCACACTGAAAATGAGCACAGAACCAGTTTTTTTTTCAATTATTGTAGTAAAATGACCACCACCACAGTAAAACTTTATACAGGCTTTAGTGTCTTTTTTATATTGTGTAGCACAGAAGAAAACGATGAATGGGCAGTATTTGCCTCTAACATAATATAAAATCTGCAAGTGATCAGTGATTATTCTCAGTCATGGGAAGCATTTCACTTGGCAGTTTTTTCAGATTTGGTGTGTAAAGACGTAACATCTTTTCAATCCATACACATAATGGTGAAAGTCATAGCATGCTCAAAATCTTAATACTCTATAACCTACACCTAAATGAAACCACTGAATATATGATGAAGGTATTGAGACCTACAATTTTAGACTTTGGCTAGCTTTGTAGCCAGAATAATGGGTACACTTTAAAAAAAGATATCTTGTTTTAAAAATAAACTTTAAAAATTTTAAACTAGTTTTAGATTTTCAGAAAAATTGCAAAGATAGTACAAGAGAGTTCCTGTCCACTCCACACCCAGTTTCCCTGTAGTAAGTACATCTGACACAACATTGAGACGTTATTAACTGAAGTTCACATTTTATTCAGATTTCTATAGCTTTTTCACCTAGTGTTCTATTTCTGTCTCAAGACACCATCTGGGATCCACATTGCAGCTCTGACATTTTTGGTCCCTTTGGTTGTAACTGTTTTTTCAGCCTTTTCTTGACTTGATGTCCTTCAGAGTTTTGAGAGCACTGGTTGATATTTTATAAACTGTCCCTCAAGTGATGTTTACCTAATGTTTTTCTCATGATTAGATTGTTGGGGTCATAGGTTTTTTGTTTGTTTTCTTTGCTGTTTTTGTTTCGAGGAATACCACAGAGTAGTTATATCATTTAAGAACTCTTATCAAGTGATTTTGGGAGTTTAGCTGGGCAAGTTTCAAGATAAATGACTTGCTCAGCTTATAAAAATAAAAGTACTAATAACCATATTCATAATACCAAATAGAGCTTCCTATATGTGAGACAAGACACTCAGTACTTTCCACCTGATCTTAACACATGTAATCTTTAAGGAGATAGGAACTATAATTATCCACTATCTGGTAAACAGATACTCCAAACAACTAGCAGAAAGTCACATAGATAAAAAGTGTGTTGCTGAGATTTAATCTAAAATAAGATCTACTTCTAGAGTCTATGTTTCTACTCACTTTTCTATTATGCTTCCAGATGATAGTCTAAAAGTAGCAGGAAATAAAATGATTTATGGAAAGCTGTATTGCTGGAGGTGGTTTATTTCCATTTCTATGAACCTAGATATTCATTAGATTTTTTATTGAGATGTTAACTATTTGATATTTAATAAGAACGTGTGCTGTTTCTTAGAAACCCATAGGTGAGTAAACTAATCTGGATCATTTCTTCACTTTCTTTCAATTAATTTGTGTGATATTTCTATTGAGAAAAAGTGTCATGATGAATTCAGAGGGATTGGCTAGGCATGAGATTTTCTGAAAGTCACTTGAATATCCTTCTTCCAACATGCTAATGTGAATACATATAAATTTTCAAATTGATGTATAAATATGCCTATTTAAACTCACAAATATGTGTGTAATTTTATTACTTGGAAATAGCAATTCTAGAATAGTAAATATTTTGTTCCATTTTGATGACTTGGGTTTATCTAGTGATCAGGACTTTCCTCCTTCATTTTTAATTCTATATGTTGGAAACAGCAATGCAATTGGCTCTATTTGTAATGTTTACAGCATCCATGAACTTGAGAATAAACCATGAGCGTATGGTTGGTACAGATTGTAAGCCAAATAGGATCACTCTGTGAAGATAACCACATAGGCATTCAGGGATGTGTCACTTGCTAACAACAACAACAACAAAAATGCAATTCCTGCTGAGTTTGGGATTATGGGACAGCCAGCTGATGGTGTAAGGAAGCTCAACCTCAGTGAGGTTAATCAGTGGAGTCTTAACCTGAAACAATGACAACAAGAACAACGGAGTATTAAATATGTCTGTGCTTTGAGTAGAATATAAATGAGAGTAAAATTATAGCAAGATGATTTTTCTTAACTGAATTTCTACTAATACATTCTGGAAAATAAAACTGCATTATACATACCTTTTATTTATTCTGAGGTGTTTTACATTGCTAACTTGGCTCTTGTATGCATCTTCTTTGTCTTTGAAAATATTCCATAAATCTGAAAAAGAAAAGATTATAACCTTTAAAGTGACTCATTCTGCCTTCTCATTTCCTAATAGAGTTTGATATTTACTGTGAAATTCCATGTATCAGATTACCAATTTGGAAACTCACTGAATTCCCTGTGACTTTGATGCATATCTATCTTGCTGTGGTGCAAGGCAGAAGCATTATTGATAAGTCTGCATGCCATTATGTTGGAGGGTATGGCAGGTCAAATACAGGACATTGTTGCACCTAAATTTTCAGCTCAGAATCAAACATCCTATATCCCAAAATCAGGTTACTAGATCATTAGAAAAATCAGGAAAGTCGGTCAAGTAATTATGACCTCATGATTGTAGCTGGTCAGTATCTTGAAGAGAATTGTAGTTTTCACAATAAATTATTTCTGAGGTCTAGTCTTTTGGCTTTCTGGGCTGCACCCCAAACAAAATTCTGAATTCTAACAGTGCTAATAGATACTTTGGACAGTGCTAAAAGTAAGTTTGGAAATTTGTACTCTCTCAGTCTCTATGAGACAAGAGAGATGAGGAGCTGAAACTATTCATTTCTGTGGTTACATATATCCTGTATTTATGGGATCCAGGATTACTCACTGAGGCCACAAAGGAGAAAGAAAAACAAAACAGACACAATCCCTGCCTCATCTTAGCTTTTGACTACAACTTTAAAAACCTCTTATTTTTGTTTTAGTCAAACAAAGCACATTTGTGTGAAAGGCAAGTATAGTATTTTATGTACACGACAGAATTTCCCCCTGAAAACCATAATTAAGTGATTACACATAATTTTAACAAGCACAGGCCACAGTGATAGCAATCTGTTATTTTCTGAGGTTGTATTATTGATAACAGTCAAGCAACAGTCCAGGAGTCTCCACTTCTGTCCAAGGGCCTGATTGCTCTGTGTCATACAGTTTTCAGTAATGCCAGGAGCACATGCCATGTCACAGAAATGTTCAGTCGCTATCTTCAAAGGACAGGACTGAAGGATTTCCCATTCATGTGCTGCAATCTTAGCTTCCAAAGATAATGAAATGAAATCAGTTATTCTAGAGATTTCTGAGTCAAAGCCCCAGATAAAATGAGAATTAATCTAAGAGCAGGTGCAATGCGGAAACTTGCACAAGAAACTGCTCATTTATCTATTCTCACTTCAGCCAGAAAGTGGAAGCATGTATTGATCTAAGGACATTTTCATCTGTTTGTTAGCATCTGCCACATGTAATAATTATGGTAGCCCTAGGACACCCCTTATCTATTCTAGCTTGTGTTTTTTTTTTTTTAATCCCCTAAATTCTGCATAGAGATGATAGGTAGCACCAGAGAAAAGGTAGACATACAAGCTATACAACGTTGTTTTTGTTTTGTTTTGTTTTTATCCTTTTAGTGTCCACATACAACGTTGTTTTTATCAGAATAAACATAGAAGCAGCTGTGCAAATATTGTTCATAGGCTATAAAAGGTTTGATCTGATGTTATGAGAGAAAAAAGCCTTAACTTTCTAAAATCAAAATGTTTACAACCCTCCTAAAGAAACATTTCCTGAACAGCTACAGCGAAGTGGTTTCTGCAGAAGCTAATAAATTGCAATCCCGTGACACTCCATATGGAACTTAAAGGTACATGTTACCTATGGAATATTATAAAAATATATCAAATAACTCTATTAAAAAGTGGACAAATGTTTTGAACAGACATGTCTCAAAAGTAGATCTACAAATGGCCAAGAAACATATAAAGAAATGCTCGACATCACTAGTCATTAGGAGAAATGAAAATTAAAACCCCAGTGAGGTAACATTTTATACCGCCATTATTGAAAAAATGATTTTAAAAAAGCAATGGATGTTGGTGCAGATGTGAAGAGAAGGGAATACTTATACACTGTTGGTGGGAGTATAAATTAGTAAAACCTCTGGAAATCAATATGAAGATATTTCAAAGAACTAAAAGTATACAGTTTGATCCAGCAATCTTACTACTTGGCATCTACCCAAAGGAAAGGAGGTCATTATAAGATTAAGTTCCTCGCATTCACATATTTGTCACAGAACAATCCACAACTTCAAGGATGTGAAGTCGACCTAAATGTCCGTCAACTGATCAGAAAAAAAATAGTGAATCCAAATGCTCATTTATTATATAAACATGTATAAGGATAGTATGAAATATCAAATAACAATAAGATTTATTGGAGATGAATGATGAACATATAATATTCTAATGTAAATGTATACAAACTATGAAATGATCATTCAAAAACAAATACTTCAGATTCAGACAAAGAAGGTACAAATGAAATTGTATTTTTGGTACTTTTAAAGGTGATTGTTACAGACAAACATATCAATAGATTTGTGTCATCAGTATGCTTTGGCACAAATATTCCAGCTTCTGAAAAAGCAGCATCAGAGAATTAGTGAGGAAATAACTCCAATCTAATACTTTGCTTAGACCCCTGTCATTATCAAATCATATCTCTAGCTCAATAATTTGGAAGAGATATTTGAACAGCTTTTTCCCTCTCTAGGGGATTCGGCCTTTTAACGGATAACAAATGAGAGTGTTTGTTTCCAAGAAAACATTTCAAGGTCATCTCTGACATCTTACATTTGGTTTTATATAGACGGGGATTTGATACAGATACTATATCAATGTCGACGCTATCTTTTTTATATTCTACCGCTTTTATTTATTCAAGAAAAACGGTGAAGGAGAGACAGAACTTGCCACCTGAAGATGATATGACCCTCAAGTGAAATTTCAAAATTTGTGTGGATGTTTTCACAATAATTTGGGGCAATGTGATACTTAGTGTGTAGAGGGTCAAAAATGTAAAATATCCCAAAGTTATCCCAAATGGAGCTTTACTGGCATAATTGTGGAGGATGTTCATATTTCTGCTGTGACTGAAGAACAGACGCTGCGTGAAATACACAGAGCTACTGATTTTGGACTATACTATCTTGGCAGTCCTGGTCTGCACCTAACACCTGATAAGGGACATCTCAGGCATTGGTTCTTCTCGAAGCCAGCAGTGGCCGAGTGTCCAAATGAACAAGTGTCCTGAGAGGCAGAAAGACCCTTCCTTGTGTCCATGCTACATGTGTCTAACTGTAATCATTTTTTTCCTGAATAGTCTGCACAGTTGAGTTCTCACCTTAATCAATATAGGAAATAGTACCAACCAAAAAACCCATAAGTTATTTCACTATCAGAAGAAATGATGAAGAAGAACAAAATCATGAACTTCACAGCAACTTGGATGGACATAGAGTCTATGATACTGAGTGATCTATCACAGAAACAAAGAACTGAGTACCACGTGTTTTCACTCATAAGCAGACCCTGAACAATTATCATAATACTATAAGAAAGTGATTGACAATAGTGGGAAATTGCCAGGGGATGGAGGGGGGCATATTTCATCAATAAGTGTACCAGATCTCAAATCAGTTGAAGTGGTTACCAAAGTGAGGCCCAAACTTTACCTGTCCAATGACTGTTTGCATACCTAACCCTGAATTGTATCCCACATCTTTAAAATAAATTTTTAAAAAAGAAAAAATTAAATGGTTAGCAGAGTGTCTTTTAATCAGTGAGTGCTCAATAAACATATATTACTATGACAAAAAAGAAGAAATAATGAACTTTAGCATCACAGATGCAGAAAGAAGAATTTAAGTTTTGCTAATAAATTATAGCAATGTCTAATGTTTCCAGTGCAATATGCCAGGTACTTTACATGAATTTTATTAATTCTCACAGCCACTCTTTGAAGTGGGAAGTGGAAAGCTGATAGTGTGGAAACTGAGACTTGGTGAGACTAAATTGATCAGAGTGACCCAGCAAATGCTGCAGGATTTAAAATCAAATCTGGTAACCAGATGCTTGACTTCAGAGCTATGTCCTATGCCAGGACCCTGGATACCCAACCCGACTACCCAATTTAGAGCCCACCCAGACATAAGCTCCTTTCTGTTATATACCAAAGAGGGTTCTGAATTTGCTTTGTCTTCGTCAATGTTAAATGCTTGGTTCAAGGCATTATAGGTGTAAAAGTTAAGTTAATCAATTCCCAGCTCTGTTCAACTTAAGTTCAACATCTTAAACTCCAAGGATCTCCTCAAGAAAAGGTGTTCACTGTGGCTTTCTCTGGCTTGTGTTGCATCGGGAGCATTTTGTTCCCATAGAATTGATACTATAAGGGTCATATTTGTCTGGTGGCCTCAGGTGCAAAGAAAGCGGAACACATTGAACCTCAGCCAAATATCTGAATTTTTGCGTATGTGCTATTCTGCCTAAGAAAACAGAAAGTGGGGATGTGTTGTATGTTGACTATGTTGATACTCCTGTGATAGCATAAGCGAATTCCACTTCTTTGATAGTCTCAAACACTCAAAAGTAAAGTTTCTCCTCTCAAGTGACATATGCCATCTCTTGATCAGTCTCTGAGTGATTTTATATTCCCAGAATCGGAACCAGACCTTAAAACCACCCAGAAATTCAGTTCTGAGTCACTTCTACAAACATTTCCTCTAATGAAAGCCAGATTAAAAAGTGGTTCAGTTGCTAAAATATAAAACTAAATAAACATACCTTGTAATTTGCTCCTGACCTCTGCAATGTAATAAAGTACAAATCCATGTCGAATTTTGAAAGTGTGTGCTTTAGATACGTGTCTGTGGAAACCATCCTGTATTTTTGGAACCCACTCTTTTTCTGGTTCTACTGTACCAGCACAGCAGAGGGATCTTTTCAGCCCGTAGTTGGATGTTTTCAGGTCTTGCCTTAGGCCTTGCATATCACTTCTTCTCACATCACTCAAAACAGGAAGCCCAACAGGCAGGGCATCCCTTCCTTTCCAAACCTCCTCTATCAAGCCCCTCACAGCTCATCTTTCTCAGAGGGCCTTGTTTCCACTATCCTTCAGGGTATTTACACTGTCTTCTCCTCCATCTACCTCTCGGACCCCTTTGCATTCCTTTTCTGTTGTTTTAAATAACAGAAAGGTTTGAATCACATTCATTTTTGATGCTTTTATTTTCCCCCATAGAATGTAAGCCTCATAAGGATGAAAGTTTTGGCTGGCCTCCATTACCCAGAAGAGGACCTGACACACAGTGGCTCTCAAAAAATATTTTTTGAATGAATAAATAAATATTTTCATGAATGCATTCCATGTGTTTAACATTTGAGATGGAGCAAAGTTAGAAACATACTTATAGGTTTGTTGTATGTGTATGCATATTTTCTTACAATGATGATTTAATGAAAATAAGTTTGATTCTCTGTAGACCAAACTGATTCACTTTGTTTCACAAATAAGTTTTAACATTCATTTAAGAGAAAGCATATTTAAGTAGATTATATTGATTTAAATATCTGGTAGGAAATGAAGAATCTTATTTGTATTGTTTATTGTAAAAAGCACATAGATTAAAACAAAACTGATGTTTACGTTTTAGTAGTAGCAATTGTAGGAAAAAGGCCTGAAGTGTCAAGACGATGCATCGATTAATTGCAACATTTGTGTTCTCAGCATAACTGCATAGCCAGATGTAGTCCTTAAAAGACGATAAGTTAAGTTTTCTTAAGTTAAAAATGCAGGGTTTTTTTTTTTTTGACTTTTGTAATTAAATGTTAGATAAACTGAGTATCCTGATGAAACTGTTTATGAAAATGGTGTCAAGAAGAGCAAAAAGAAGACACTTGTTTGTTTTCTACCTCATGGGCTTAAAAATATTCCTTGTGCATTTTTTTAAATGGTCATTTTTCCTATTTTCAGAAATTGAGAAGGGAGGGTGTGGGGACCCTGGAATCCCAGCCTACGGGAAGCGGACAGGCAGCAGTTTTCTCCATGGAGATACACTCACTTTCGAGTGCCCGGCGGCCTTTGAGTTGGTGGGCGAGAGAGTGATCACCTGTCAGCAGAACAATCAGTGGTCTGGCAACAAGCCCAGCTGTGTGTGTGAGTATTATGCCTTGACTGGGACCCACCCTGTCCTGCTACAGCCTTCAAAGGGAGAAAAGGAGAAACACAGAGTGCACATGTAGGGTGGGTGGCTTTTGAATTAGCTGGATAGAGCTTCATGTACCAGAATTGTGCAAGGGCATTCTCAAACACCAACTTGCCTGCTTTCTTCCTTGATTAAAACTAACTTGTAAATATATTACATTCACTAGAAAAAATGTTTTGAGCTTTTTCTACTAGAAAAGTCAAAACATATGCCATTGCTTCCATCCAAAGCTTGAGATGATATGCTACAGCAGATTTAAAAACAGCAACCAAGTCTTTTTGTGACTTAATAATGTTGTGTAACACTTAAATGCAAGTTGTTCACCAGTGTGGGCATGGGTTTGGAATTCAGTTGAAGATCTGCCTGCTTTCTCACAAGTATCGTATTTTAACAAGTAAAAAATGTCACAGCCAATTTTAAAGGGGTAATTTTTAAATATGACAATGGCTGGAAAGGGTATAGGAAATTATGTTGAATAAGAAGCAAAACTACGTTCTAAAGATAAATTCAGTAATTACTCCTTCCAAAAAAGAGAATTATATTATATATTATACAATATATTATATAATTGGATATATAATAAATGTTATATATGTAATATATAAATATATTGTATAGTATATGATTTTTAAATACACTTTCTTAAAAGTAAATTTTTGAAGAGATTTTTTTCATTATCCAAGTAAAACATGATCTGATTTGTCTAAATCATTTATTTATTATCCTGTAACTAATAAAATTTTTAAATAACGCAAGAAATGCATAAAGAGGAAAATATAAATTTAAAACTTATCACAGAAAAGCAGATGAATTGTTCCTATGACACAGACATATACCTTTTCATATTAATATTTATTCTTCTGAAGGCAGAAAGTTATAACTAGAAATTTTAATACTTGACACACATTTTCAGTCAACTTGAAAGGATCATTTCTGGACCAAGCCTGTGCTTGATTATGTATAGGTTCTGGTTGTACTCTGTAAGATAATGAAATATTATACTTAAAATCTGGGGAAAGAGAAAATATTGTGGTCCAGAATTACTAATTTTAAAATAGTTGGATCATCATAGCTATTTATAGGCATGAATCGCCACTCTAAGTTTTTAGCAATTTGTTTCATGTGACAATTCTTTGGCTATTTGCAAAACTGTTTAAAAATACATTTGCGTCTTCACAGTTTCATGTTTCTTCAACTTTACGGCATCATCCGGGATTATTCTCTCACCAAATTATCCGGAAGAATATGGTAACAACATGAACTGTGTTTGGTTAATTATCTCTGAGCCAGGAAGTAGAATTCATCTCATCTTTAATGATTTTGACGTGGAGCCTCAGTTTGACTTCCTTGCAGTTAAAGATGATGGGATTTCTGATATAACTGTACTTGGTACTTTTTCTGGTAACGAAGTGCCTTCCCAGCTGGCCAGCAGTGGGCACATAGTTCGCCTGGAATTTCAATCGGATCACTCCACCACTGGCAGAGGGTTCAACATCACTTACACCAGTAAGTATGCCCACAGAGACTCCACTTCCAAGTTCCTGTTTCATCTGTGTGTGTGTAAAGTTGCATTTCAAAACTGCTGCTTTGAAAGTTTAAAAAATACTACATCACTGTATTTAGATGCTAATCTATATAGCAAGGATCTACTCTCTTGTATCTTCCTATTCTTCTCTCGCTCTCTCTCTGGCTTTTCATCCATCCATCCATCCATTCATCCAACTATCCACCCATTTAATTATCCATCCACTCACACACCCACTCCAAGCAACAAAATAATGAAGTAAAAAGGATTGAGTCATTTGAGGTCGGGAGCCAAAGATTAGAATATGCCAGCATTTTCTGTATTTTGATCACAGCTAACTTCTCTTTGCTCCTGGTTCCTCATTTCTAATCCCTACTTTATAGAAGAACATCTACTTAAATGCATTGTAGAGGGAATAAAGTGAAATCATGTTCAGATGAGTAGTACGAAGTTATCATTGACTAACTGCCTGCTCCTCTTGGGCGCCGCTCGTAGCTTTTGACAGTGATTGCTTCATTTAGTCTTACAGTAACTTTGGGATATAGACTTACTATTTCTTATTTTATAATGATAGCTAGACTTGGATCATCATAGTCATCTGCTCAATGTCAGATAATAAACATAAAAGTCGAGATTCTACTCCAGACCTGTTCTGACCTCAAACACCTTTCACTGTTATCATATCCCTTCTTTCTTTTCATAAGTACATGTGAAAACTGCTTTTCATTCTCTAGATTCTGCATACATGATAGTCATACCTACATCTCTATCTGCATGCTTTCTCTCCCCTTGTCTTTGTCTCTCTGTCACTCTCTCTCTTTTCTAGGTATGTGTGTCTCTCTGTCTCTGTTTCTCTGTGTGTGTGTGTGCATGTGTGCGTCTTTGTTTCTCTCTCTCTCTCTCTCTCTCTCTCTCTTTCTTTCTCTCTCTCTCTTTCTCTCTCTCTGTATTTGTCTCTCTGTTTCTCTGTCTCTGTTTCACTGGATGCTGGCAGTCTTTTTACATCATCTATCTGTAAATGATGAACTGAAATGTGGGACAATAATTGCTTTGTAAGTGCATTCTATTATCTTTTTTTAATACATGTAAGTGATATTCAGGTATTTTTACATTTTCTTTTTCTTTTTCAGCATTTGGTCAGAATGAGTGCCATGACCCTGGGATTCCTATAAATGGACGGCGCTTTGGCGACAGGTTTCTGCTTGGAAGCTCAGTTTCTTTCCACTGTGATGACGGTTTTGTCAAGACCCAGGGCTCTGAGTCCATCACCTGCATTCTGCAGGATGGGAATGTGGTCTGGAGTTCCACCGTGCCCCGCTGTGAAGGTGCGGTCCCTGCCCTCTGCCAGATGTCTTTCTTTGAATTCACTTATCTATTTTCAAACACACAGACACACAGACAAGTGTGCTAGGGTTGCACAGAGTACACAGACAGTCACTTACACAGCAAAAATGTACAGTCTCACAGTACATTTGGAGGCTGAAAGTTTGAGATCAAGGTGGTGCAGAGTGACTTCCTTCTGAGGCCCTGAGGGGCAGATGCAGATGCCCCAGGCCTGTCCCCTAACTCCTGGTTTGCAGCCATCTCTGGTGCTCCACGCCTTGTAGAAGCAGCATCCTAATCTCTGCCTTCCTGCTCATATGGGTACTTTCAGGAGAAAGAAATGTAAAGTAAACAGCACTCTGGTCTTGGTTCTCTCCTGGACACAAGTCTAGTTGTCCGTTGTGTCTTTTACTGCCACAGGCTGTTTACACATAGGTTACAAGCTGCAGGGCGAGCATACACCTTAGCACAACTGGTGGAAAATGGGTACTGACAGGTGATAAGAAACCTGAAGTGATAAAAAAGGGGCAAGCATCACACTAAATGTTGACAGAAGCTTCTTCCATTATTAGAAAGAGCCCATCAGGCGAAGTTAGGTGCAAAGCCCAGCCATAGGTCATTATCAAAGAAAACCCTCAACAGAAAGGAAAAGTTAATGGGGAAAGATTTTAAAAGTCTACCCACACTGAGAGCCCCAATCCCTGAGTGCAGATGGGTCTCAGAGAAGGCAGGTGGACACTCTGATCATATGACTAGCCGGATTCCCTAACCAATGTCCCTGCAGAAAAAAAATAGACATCCAACCTTCAGAAGTAAGTAGTTCTAGCAGGAAGAAAGAAATCAAATGGCAAAGAAGTAACACAAAACAAACTTGATTTAAGAAATGTTTGAAGTACCTCACATCCCTTACAGAGTACTGTTTTTTTTCAAGGATTTTTTTAAATCAATCATGTAATTGATCATTAAATGGAACTTTAAAAATGAAAATAAGTATAGGTCACATGCTCTGTAATATTTCAGTTAAAGAATGGATATATAATAGAAAAAGAACCACAAACAAGTCTCTATATATCAAGAAGTTCATGCTAATTATGTATTAAAGAGTAACTCAAGCCTTAACTCTTGCACTCTTGGAAACCATGAGAACTTTTTCTATTAGAAGAAATAAGAGACAACAAAAATCTGAGAAAAATGCCTATCTTTTTAAAGGCCTCCAGTGTCAAACACACAGACCAAAAATAAAGGGGCTTAATACTAAGATTAAAAGGTCAGAAATAAACAAAAACAAATTAGAATAGTATATTAATAAAAATAAAATGATAAAAACAGTTCAAAGAAAGAGTGAGTTTTTAGTTAATACCAATAGGATAGGCAAATCTTGTATGATTCTGATAAAAGAAACTAGGTGATAAGAAAGTTTATAGATATTTAGGACCATGAAAAAAATGATTCTTATTTTAAAAGTAAAAATATAACTTTATACAAAGAGTGAAAGGTTCACAGTAGAGCATATTTTCAAGTATGTTATTTATCCTGGCAGACTTTCCTGGATGCCAGGCACCCCTTGGATGTAAATATTGTAGCCTCTGGGTGAAAGAATTATCTCTTTCTTTGTTCCTTCTTCAGCACAGCTCAGTAGCATCATTAAAATCACAAATTATTACGGAGAAAAATAAGTGTGCATGAAAACACCATCAAGTTTATGGTAGCAAATATTAAAGAGTATAGAAAATTTGTAATTTTTTTTTAGCAAAACATAAAATACCAACAGTGACCCAAAAGAAAAGTGCAATATGTAAGTAATAAAGTATCATAGAAAATATTTGAAAATGAATTGAAGATTGAATTGAAAGAGATCCAAGTACCATAGAGGCGCATGAGTGAGTTCTCTATCTTTCGAGATAACTTTAAGTGTTGTGGAAACCAGCACAAATCATGGAAAAGACAGGCTGCTTCCTGTAACATTTTATAAAGCCAGCATTATTGTAACCCAAATAAGATAATTATATTAAAAAGTCTAACTATAGAAAAGCATACATATGTAATCAAGAAGGAGTTATTTTACAAATATAATATCAGTGAATCCATCACTGTAATTTACATTTTAAAAGAGTTAGAGGAGAATTTTCACTCTGAAGACCTCAGTGATGTATTTGCTTTGTTGTTATCATCGGTATTGCTCATCAAATATTCTTGGGCTCCACCAAGTAGAATGTCTCTTCTTGTCCCCCATGTGGTTTAATGGAATTTCATGATGTGTTCTGGTCAATTAGGTATATGTAGAAGTGACATATTCAACTTCTGGCCAAGAACCTTTAATTTCACGCTTAAGACCTTTTACCATCTGCCTTAGCATCTTGGAGAAAGGACTCACAGCCCCAAGACACATAGCAAGTGTGAAATATTAATCTCTCCTATTATACCTACTCAAATTGCAGAGCTGTTTGTTACCACAGTGTAACCTAATCCAAGCTGACTAATACAGTCATCTTGAGATCATCATTTAATATTTTAGTCTTAGTTTCATTCATATCCAGTATAAAGGTAAAATGTCTATTTCATGAGCATAGGGCAATACAAGTTCTAAAGTACACTGTAAATTATAAAATGATACATTAAAAAAATGACATAAATGATAGTAATGTGTGACAATTAGGCATATTCTAAGAAATATAAAAATATAAACTAAAAAAATCTTTACTAAGATAAGAAACATGATTTTGTATATGTATGGAAAATAAGACTTATGGAAAATAATTTATGGTGCAGATTTCAGAAATGTCTCATAAAATTTTTGAATGTATCATAAAATTTTTTAAATTCTGTGTTTGCTTTATGTATTCCTTATATAGTATATTTGGATAGTTGGCTAAACATGACAAAAGTAAAATTAATATGTTTAATTTTACTTATGCTGTATTCTAAAAACAATTTGCTACATCACTTTAAAAACATCAGAATTAAATTTTATATAATATTTATCTATGTGAATATATGATTTCATAGGCAATAAATGTGAATGTAAGGACTTAACTAGAAAAATTATAATATTAATTAGTACCGTTGGTTGTTTTATAAATATCACTAATTAAAATCAAGTGTTCTTTAAGAATTCAAGTTGACAAAAATGTCTCCAATTTCACATTTTCAAACTGTAGAAATAATGGATAACTATAAATATAACTGTTGCAACTTATTTGGTATATATATATATATCTTAAAAACATGTGCTCTACAAACCATCGCCTAATTTATTCACTATTAATATATTTTTAAAAAAATTTCCATCACTCTTTTCTCTAAATAAAATCTTTCATTAAATTTAGATTATGCCATATGAATAATTGAGTATTCTACTATTCAAAAATTTAAATGCAAATGCAAAGGTTTTCTCATGTCAACAAATTTCCAAACATTACTTTAAATATATTGGTTACATTCCGATATACAGTCGTGCTCTTTCCTTCATTTTTTGCTCTTCTTTTTTAAAATTTGCTTTCTGTTATAAATGAAACCACTATGATTAAGTCTATAGATTTCACTAACTAAATTTTTTCTAGCCTCAAAGCCTGGATAAAATGGTATAAATTTTTTCATTTTGAATGCATCTAGCCATTTGTCAGTTACATGAATATTTTTCCAAAAAGGAGACTATTTTTTCAACTGGGCATAGTTTCACATATTTTATTTGCCATCTATAGATTCACAAAGATTATTACTAATAGCACAGAACTTTGAGAGAGACTACATAAAACTGAAAAAAAATAGTGGCCAGGCAGAAACATCTTCTTAAGTGTGGTATGAAATATTGATATGCTATTTAAAAATTCCTTTAGATGATACAGAAATGCATAACTACTTTTACTAAGCATCAGAAACACACCTTTTCAAACACTCTTTTTTCTTGATAATTATGAATCTTTGTCACACAACACTTCAAAAGGATCGATGAGTCTAATTCCATGCCTAACAAATTTGGTTGAAAATCTTGCTTTTCATCACTCACTATCAATTTAATATGTTGTATGTGGCTATTTTTGTTAAAATGCATGCAACCCAAGGGAATAAACACACACACACAAACACACACACACACACACACACACACACACACACACACACACACACACATATATACACGCACACACACACCTTAGAGTATTTCCATTTTTTGATGTGAGGTCATATTAAATTTGCTCACCAATGGATATTTATTGAACTTCAAATGCATGTAAAACATGGATAATATTGGTATGTTCCCCATGAGGTAATCATGATTATTTAATAAGTAATTCATTTAGCACAGAGAATTCACTTATACCTTATAATTACCAGAGGAAAATAACATTGCTTCAACTAATGTGGAACATATAGACCCTGCTTTCAATCAACTCAAATTTACTTGGGCATAAGTTTTTACTTTAATGTCTGAAAAATATTAAATCCATGAACAAAGAAACAGATTCCTGCTTTATTGAAGTGTTGTTAAGGTATTTCTTTCTACATTTAATTTGACCTAATAGATTCCATGCATCTTCTTTTAGCCCCATGCGGTGGACATCTGACAGCTTCCAGTGGAGTCATTTTGCCTCCTGGATGGCCAGGATATTATAAAGATTCTTTAAATTGCGAATGGGTAATTGAAGCAAAACCAGGCCACTCTATCAAAATAACTTTTGATAGGTAAGGAAAAGCCCATTTTCTATCTTCATTTAAACCGAATGAACTGTATCTACACCGTGTTTTTAGTAAACGACTCTTCAAACTTTAAAAAAATGACAGCATTTCATGGATTCCCCCAAAGGAGCTCACTTAACCAGAAACAGGCCCTTACTCGATAAATTTTGTTCTTGAAGGTCCTTCTTTAAGTGCACCATGAAGCCATAACTCTGTGGGCTGGGCAGGGAAAGGTCCTGGGTGACCACCCTTCAATTCCACCCTTGAGTCCAACCCTGGATGTTGGGCCTGCATTGGAATAAATGCTCGTTGGTGTTTTCACATGGAAATACCTCAGGGCCCTTTGGCCCCTTAGGTGCCTTCTGTGGCAGCAGAAAAACACCTCCCCTGTCCTGGTGATGGCCTCTGGTAACTAGAGGGCAACCAAAGATGCACTCGGCAGCAGGTTGGTGTAACAAGTTAATCACTTACGAGTGATACCATCACCTGAATGCTTTTAGGCTTAGCGATTTGATAATGTATTTGATGATCTAGAAAAAAAACATGTTATTTGAATTTGCATGAAAAAAATATTCTCCCATTTGTCTCAACATTGAAATCAAGTTGATAATTAAAAACTAAAAATGTTCTGTTCCAAACCATATGCTTTGAAAGCTAAGGGAGCATCTTTGTTTGACATTTCAAGGTTAATCTCTGAATAACACTGAACTTTCTTTAGCAACAGTGTATTCTGAGTTTTAATATTCAGAATATTATTAGGTATTAAGACAGATGAACATCATTATATATTTTTTGTTTTCCAGTCATTGTCAAATGATCAATGACAGTGTCAATACAGAAAAGAGTTTCTGTAAGAGATGTGTTATCTTTTAGTAATTATTTGTATTTACAATTATTATTCATATTATTACTTACCTCTGATAGACTAATAATAATCTCCATTAGAATAATCGCTCAGAAGAAAATACAAAATTTAGTTTACATATTCCCTATATTGGAAAGTGGATTCTTGCCCCAAATCTTAATCATTTGAAAAAACATTAGCTCTATAAATATTCAGTCAATTAAGTTTGGTTTTTACTTTTACACTTTCTGGTACTGAGGAGAGGAAGCTGCAGCTCACTCTGACTCCTAGCAGCATTTCAGATTTATGTCAGTTAGTAAAAGTTGTGATTTTGTATTCTCATTTGACACAGTTTATTGACACTCCATTTTCAGTTGCCCGAAGGAAGATGCTTAAATTTTCACAATCATGCCTTTTCAAAACTATTTCAGTGTGATGTTTTGCTAAATTCCATTTGGAAGTACCTCATATTTCCGATATGTTCAGACATGTGTGATCTTTACCATAGATCTAGCATACAGCTCTTAAAAGATGAATGACCTATTGCAAAATTACTTTCCACCATGACCAGGGGCTGACACCATCCTAAAGATGTGCCTATAGGTACACATTTTGAATTTCCTTCTGATAGTACAACCATGCAGCACGTATTTGGTGGCCAAATAATGCCCAGCATTTAGATGTTTCTGTTTCTGAAGTTGTCCTAGAAACTTACAGCTGTTGAGATGTATGCTTTGTCTGTGTTCAATGTCACTAAAAAAAAAAGAAAGAGAGCCTGACAACTTCAGTGTAAATATATCACACGAGATTACTTTCATGCTTATCTAGATTTCTTGAATTTGAACTCATACAACTGAGAATCTGACTGTTTAGAGAAAGTCTTCGCACAGTAAAAGACAAAGCTGGCAATTTGTCCAACCCCCAAGTGTGCCAGTTGTTATTCTGCTCTAACTGCATGATACAGAAATTGTTTGAATTCCTCTTCATGGAAGATGGGGGATCAGGGTTCCAACATAGTTAGTTGCATCTCCCTTAAAATTTGTCTCATCTCCTCCTGCAAATAAAATAAATGAAGTGGCTCTGGTCATTTTCAAAAAAAAAGAGAATATGTAATTATTGTGCTTTTGTACTCAGAGGACTATAGATAATTTAATGCTAAACAGAGCAGAGCCCTTTGGTTTCAACATTCTTATTTGTTGATACGTGCCATGAAGCAAAGGTTGTTTCCTCCTTCCCAAGTTGTCTTCCTCCTCATCAGCAATATCCAGGGCTGAGCGTAGGGGTAATGGCCCAGGCTTCAGTGGCATTCTTTGGCTCCAAGTGACTTTGTGAGTCAGAGGCTTACGATGCTTAAGCTGCTTCCCAAGAGCAAAGTTGGACACTTGGAAACCGGGTTAGCTCTTCCAGGACAAGATGGGCCCATTTAGAAAATTATCTCAGTGCTTGGAATGGTACCTTCATTGCATCAAAAGAGACCCAAGTGGCTGCAACTTTATATAAATATAATCTCAGGCCGGATTCTCTGGAAGCATAAGAAAAGTTAAGCACTTTGTAGAAGCTGTTCTAACTTTTTCAAGTCATTAAAGTATTTACTTTCAGAAGTAGCAATGTGCCCAGTGTTATTCTAGTGCCCTGAAAGAGTTAATGCAATTTAAACAGACACAAGATTTTTGTTTATGAAGGGTATTTAAAGGATTGTCATATATTTTTATTTGCCTTCTTTCTTTAAGAGAATATTTTATATCAGTATGTCATTTTAAGATTTCCCTAATCAAACTAAATAGGATGATCCTAAATCATCCTAAATAGGATGGATGGTGAAAAATAATTTTAAAAATGTATAACAATTGATTATTTGCTAATAGAAGATTATCTATCTATTAAGAAAACTAATCTGGTTTATGGCATTTTTTTTAGAGCTAAAAAAAAAATTCCCTCTTGTGTCTGTGATGTTGTAAGACAGAATATTAGCCCAAAAAAAAGGAAGAAAGAAAGAAAGAAAAAAGGCATTTAAGTTGTGCTGTTTCTTCCAGAAAAAGAAGATGTTCAGTTCTTATATACTATATGCCCGCATGTTTTGAAATATATATGTATATATATATATATATATATAATTTAAAATATTGTATTTGTATTGATGTACAGGGGTTTCTAATCAATGAATACAGATATTAGGAACAGATCTGTAGGTGAGTGCAGCTCTGCTTGTCTTTTCTGACTGGATGCCACATTTGCAGATTTCAGACAGAAGTCAATTATGACACCCTGGAGGTCAGAGACGGGCCAGCCAGTTCGTCCCCACTGATCGGGGAGTACCATGGCACGCAGGCGCCACAATTCCTCATCAGCACTGGGAACTTTATGCACCTGCTTTTCACCACAGACAACAGCCGCTCCAGCATCGGCTTCCTCATCCACTATGAAAGTGAGTCGCTGACCACCCAGGCACCACAGCCTGCCCGGGCAGTTTAGAACTTGTGTTCTCATGTTCAACCTGCAGATGACTGTGCTGGTCATTGATCCTGTTTGACTCTGACAAAAGCATGCTATGCAACTGTAAGAACTTTCTCTCATTCCTAAGGGACCATCTTGGAGATTTTTTTTTTTTAACTTTCAAAACTACATATCCATTGCTTTTGATAAGGTTAAATAATACAGTAATTAAAATGCAGAAGCGGGTTCATCTACTGCCTAAGGTAACGGCATATTTTTACTATTAGAAAATATACCTGTTGGCATGCCAGGCATGGTGGCTCATGCCTGTAATCCCAACACTTTGGGAGGTGAAGGAAAGAGGATTGCCTCGGCTCAGGAGTTCGAGGCCAACCTGGGCAACATGGCGAGACCTCATCTTTACAATTAAAAACAAAATTATCTGGATGTGGTGACATGTACATGTAGCCCGAGATTCTTGGAAGGTTGAGGTGGAAGGATGGCCTGAGCCCAAGAGGTTGAGGCTGCGGTGGCTGTGAGCGTGCCACTGCACTCCATCCTGGGCAACAGAGTGAGACTCTGACTCAAGAAAAATAAAAAAAGAAAGAGAATATATACCTATTGGCCAAAAGTGTTACAGGACACAGCACTCAACTTGTATATCCTGAGCAATGGGGAAAGTGATTCACTGCTAGAAAAACAGTATTAGAGTGATTTGTGGTACGTAACCTCATGGTCTTGATACAGGAGGACAGTTTCACCAGGTAGAGACCAGGTAACTAAGAGAAGAGAAGGAATTAAAACCCACTAAACTTCACCAAATACCAAAGAACTGTTAGCAATGCTTCAACAATCGTTAATGATATTTTAAGACAATTGATAAACATGTGTTAAGGCAATTATTAGAATGTCATAATGGAATGTGTTTTGCAAGGTAGTACAAACTTTAGGTATTCCTTCCCATTTTTGTTTCCTCTACTCAAAGTTTAGCTTCTAAAATTGTAAGATCAAGTCATTGTATTATTTTACAATAATACTTATGCAAGTATACTTCTGGAATCTACCTGAGGGCGATTCTTCTTAGGAATGAGTTTTTAACAGTAGCCAATGGAAACAAAACAAAGCAGTTACTCTTCTTTGTTTGAAAATGCTTCACTCAAGCCGGGCTCGGTGACTCAGCCAGTAATCCCACGCCTTTGGGAGGCTGAGGTGAGTGGATTACCTGAGCCCGCGGGTTCGAGACCCACCTGGGCAACTTGGCAAGACCTCATCTCTACAATAAATCAAAAAATTAGCCAGGCATGGTAGCGTGCGTAGTTCCAACTACTTGGAAGGCTGAGGTGGAAGGATCGCCGGAGCCCAGCAGGTCGAGGCTGTGGTGGCTGGGAGCGGCCACTGCACCCCAGTCTGGGCGACAGTGAGACTCCAACTCAAAAAAAAAAAAAAGGAAAATGCTTCAGTCAAAGAGTAGAATTTAAAAAAGGAGAGTGAATGGAGGTGACCATGGACCTGAAGAAATGAAACATTTATATTGCAAGAGTATTATGGTTGTTCTTTTTGTGAACCTTATATCCAAGCAAACATAAGAATATTAATTTTAATGGTATTTAAAAAAATTTTATATATGCCTACACATATGATTTTGCAAATGCGTGGGTGAGATTCTATCTAGGATGCTAGATTTTAAATATTTTTTCTTTTCTTGCCTTCCTTTTCCCATATCACCTCCTGCTAATCTTGTTAACCTCTGCCCAAGCCCTTCTCCAAATAATAACCCGTTGTGCACATCTCTCAGTTTTACAAGTTCATTTAATTATATAGGAAAGCACACGTGCATATACCTCTGTAAGATTCTGTGTACATTTTGATGAATAAGTCATGTTCTGACAGCAAAAAAAAATTGATTATTAATGACTTAAAGATTAATTTCAAATTTAATTCAAGGTTGTTAGTTATTATATTTATATATAACTTTTATTCCAAATTAGAATTTTTTAAACTTAATAAAATTTAAGAACATTTTCGTTTCTTTATAGTGTTCATTTAAGTTATTATTTTTATGGAGTAATAATATACACACATTGTAATGATCTGAATTTGTAAAACTCCTAAGCATTGAATAGTATTATACTTTCTCCACCTCACCCCTCACTTTTTTAGATCAGAATTACTTGGTCCTTAGATTCATAGAACATGAATCTTAAAAAGTTAAGTATTTTCAGATGTTGACAAATATTAGTTTTCCTTTCTTTTCTTCTTTCTCTCTACTTGTGTAGTTATAGATTGCCTGTTTTTAGTACACTCTGAGGAAATGTGTTCAGAAAGCAAGCAGTTGAAATTAATTTCAATTGTTTATCTAACTCATTTAAATGAATGAGTTGCTCTTATTCTTTTAGAAAATCAAAGATTGTCTGTTCACAGGTTCTTACTTAGCTTGTCATTCTCACTAATATAATGTTATAATAATTTTATTATATGATATATGACATATTTTAGCATAATATGATAATTTAATATGCAGGCAATTTTGTCAACAATCTTTCTAACCTTAAAATAATTACTAGGTTATGTTTGAGTGTCTGCTTTATTTATCCCGTGCTTAAAGCCAAAATGTAGGCTTTGTAAGGCATGCTTCCATAGTCTGAAGTAACCCCTCAGAGAGAGCTGTTCTCTTTTTTTTTTTTTTTTTTGAGTTAGAATCTCGCTCTGTCACCCAGACTGGAGTGCAGTGGCATGTTCCTGGCCACTGCAGCCTTGACCTGCTGGATTCCAGCGATCCTTCTGCCTCAGCCTTCCAAGTAGCTGGAACTACAGATGTGCACTACCACACTCGGCTAATTTTTTTATTTATTGTAGAGACAAGGTCTCACCAAGTTGCCCAGGTGGGTCTCGATCCTGTGGGCTCAGGCAATCCACTCGCCTCAACCTCCCAAAGTCCTGGAATTATAGGCTGAGCCACCGAGCCTGGCGAGAAATGTTCTTTACCATTTTTCTTTCTTTGCATCAGTAAGAAGAAAAAAACTGTCACTAAGATATGAATTTGTGTTATAGTGATAATTGTGTCAGTGTCATAAATTTCTGATTTCTTGGGGAGTCTTAAATTCCTTCTCCCCCCTAGTTTATTGGAAAATCAGGGAGGTAGCTCTATAGCCATACAAGGGTGCAGAGATTGCACCTTGTGGGTAAAGATACATTGGACAGGTTCCTCATGTATCAAACTTTCTTGTGTTCTGACTTGTATGGGGCACAGGTCTAAATACACATCCAGTTTTTCATGTTGTGAACTTCTAGTGGTTCTTCCAGAAGGCCCTCAGGCATGGTTTGTGTATTCATCTGGCTTAAAGCATACACTGGAAAAAAATATTACCTCAGAAGGATGTCACACTGAACCTTGACTTATGATCACCTCTTCTTTATTTATTAATCATTTCATGTTTGAAAAAAAAGAAGGAAAAGCACAGAAGCAAATGGGTTGGAGGATATGGCTTTTTTCCTTAAGAAGATGAGTCATGAAAAGTCTGGGATTTTTCCAAGCAGTGCTTATCTGCTGGTGCTGTCCCTAACAGTTACCTGTGGGGCTTTAAAACAAAACAGAATGCTTGTGCACCAGCTCATATGTTCCAGGTTGCTATTTCTGTGGGTGGTACAGAGACCTAAATACTTCCAGAGAGCTCCATAACCATCTCAGATTGTCGTCCTCATGTAGGAGGTGTGCTGAAGGGGCAGGTTTTCTCAAACATTATTATGCACTAATACACCCCTGGGGAGCTTGGCAAATTCTGGAGCCCTGAACCCAAATTCTGGATATTATGATTCAGTAAGCCTCTTGTGAAGGCCGAAATTCTGGACATTTAATGAAGCCCTCAAGATGGCTATGAATGAGGTTGAACATGCCAATTGTGGGCCCTAGGGTGAGAGAGAACCCACAGGCAGGTGGAAGGAAGGAAGTCAGGGAACAGCCGAGGTCATAAAAGGATAAAGAAACAAAGAGCCCCATG
Source organism: Tarsius wallacei (assembly GCA_963574415.1). Taxonomy (NCBI): domain Eukaryota; kingdom Metazoa; phylum Chordata; class Mammalia; order Primates; family Tarsiidae; genus Tarsius; species Tarsius wallacei. The sequence continues at coordinate 59,069 of CAUYQG010029063.1, forward strand.
AGGGAAGCAGAGAGAGAAGAGGAGGAAAGCCTGGAAGAGACAAACATTACCAACCTCTTTATCTGTCTGACCATGTCTAAGACCTTTGAGGAAATACGTTTTGAAGCCAAGATACAAGCACTAGAAAATAAGTGCACTTGCTGATTTAACACATTCTTAAAAAATGGATTTCCTCTGACCCAAGAATGACCTGCGTCAAATTCTTTATGCCATTTAAAAATAAGAATATTCCTCATCTCTCCTTCATCTTTTGTCATAAATAGTTGACACTGTAAGCCTTTCTTGCTTTACAGAATTATGAATTATCCCTCTTCAGCCCAAGGAGGCCCATGGCAATCCACTCTATAGACAAAGAGCATTGCAGAAATTATAGCCACGTGTGTTCAAGGCTGACTTATTTTTGCAGTGATGCCATGAGGCAATGTGAGCTGCTGTAAACAGCATACATTAAGAAGGTCTTTCTGAACTGCATGGCAGAAAGATTAAAGTCATTTTGTCCATGGTTATTCTAAAAGCATACCTAGAATTGTCATTCTGTTTTGTGTACTAAGCCGAGTAAATCACCAGTCTCATCAATTAGTGTCCAGTCATAGTCTACTCTGGTGTTCTTCATTCTTATAAGGGATGTAGCACCATTTCTTTATTTACTAGTGATTGCATTATTCCCTCCAGAATAATGATCTGCTTTGCTTGTTTGTTGATCCTAGAATCTCCACATTAAAATTGACATAATTTTGTAAGAGATTCACAATTCTCAAATTTATGATGATTTTCTGTTTAATTTTAGAGCACTTTTAGCAAATGGTTTCAAAAGTATCTTTTTAATAATATTTGAAGGAAGAGGAAAGATTCACTACATGTAAATGTACATATCATACTATGCAGCATACTTATTGCTTCAAAAAAAGTCATTGCTAAAAGAGAAATTCTGTGGTCTGAATGAGATTAATTTTCTGAGACTCACTCACCTTTTGTATGACCAGAAAAGGAAAGTGGTTAAGATAAAATGATATTGGATGCAGTACAATTGGGTATAACACACACACACACACACTGACACAGATGCTAACACACATGTACAAAAACACACACAAACATGAGAAAGAGAAGTGGGAAGAAGTATATAAGGACTCAGGTATGAATATCAGTAAATAATTTGACATGGCCAATTTGCTTAATTTTTTGGCCTATTGTCTCTTCTATAAATCAAGTTCTGTAAACCCCTATTTCCAAACCTCTAGGTGGCTGTGAGAAATGGCAACTGTAAAGCTTAGCAGTAAATATTCATCCTTTCTTTGACTCAACTTTTATAAAGGTTGATGGCTTAGACAGGGCCCTGCTCTCATCAAATGTACATAGGCTGCATGGGAATTGTTTTCAAATTTGTTTAGTCCTTTATTTTACAAAGCCAATTAAAAAGAAGTACTATATTTATAGTCACTTGTGTCAAAAATTCATGGTTGCTTTAAGTTTCAAATAAAAGACAGTTGGAACAGACTGAATGCTGTCATGGTTTCTGTGAAGTCCATTGGTCCATTTTTCTCTTTGTATTGTCAGACTAGAGGCAGGAAGAGAAAGGAAGTGTTCTCAACAATACTCAGAAAGATGTTGGGGTATTGGTGCACTGCATTTTCTTTATCCAGTCCTCTGTTGATGGGTGCTTGGGTTGGTTCCATTTTTTGCTATTGTGGAGTGCTGCAATAAACATATGAGTGCAGGTGTCTTTTTGGTAGAATGATTTATGCTACTTTGAGTAGATATTCAGTGGTGGGATTGCTGGGTTGAATGGCAAATCTATTTTTAGTTCTTTGAGAAATCTTCAAACTGCTTTCCACAGGGTCTGTGCTAGCCTACATTCACCCCAGCAGTGTAAGAGTGTACTATTTTTTCCACAATCTCACCAACTTCTGTTGTTTTAAAGCTTATTAATAATGGCCATTCATAGAAGTCCTAACTTCACCATCAGGCAATATACCCATGTAACAAAACTGGACATGTACGCCTTGAATCTAAATTTGTTTTTAAAAAGAAAGTTATTGTGGTAGCTTTCCATCTAAATAGATTGGCTACCTGTCCTCCCAGCCTGATTAAGCTTATGGTGAAGGTCTTGTTCCATTGGAGGGATGTCCCCTACTGTAAAATACCATGTGTTCTTTCCCACTATCATCTTGTTTCAGAATTCTTGTCCTTGGTCATTTCCAGGAGAACTGGTAGTCAAATTTAACATTATAATTATACTGCTCCACAGTTCTCCCCTCAAGCATGCTTCCAACAATCTGTAATGCAAAGGAACACAATGTCTGCACATTTCACAACTCATTCACTGTTGGTGCCCATTATTTTTTATAAAAACAAATGAATCAATTAATTATGGGGTAATGTCAGTACTAACCACAGCTGTGACTTTAACAGTTAATTCAGTTTTACATATAAATAACTCTACATTTAAAGTTCTATGCTTTGATTTCCTCTGTTTTTCTCTCCTTGCACTATAAATTTTAGTGAAAAGTGTTTATCACAGTTTATAAATTTCATTATGAAAACTACTCATTACTATATTGTTCTCACATCATCTTAAGTAATACTTCCTAAGCCAGGCATGGAGGCTCACACCTATAATCCTAGCAATGTGGGAAGCCAAGACAAGAGGATTGCCTGAGCCCAGGAGTTTAAGAACAGCTTGGGTAACATGGCAACACCTCTTCTCTACAATAAATTTATTTAATCTTTTTAAAATAATAAATTAAAAACAACAATTAGCTGGGCATGGTAGTGTGCACCTGCAGTCCCAGCTACTTGGATGGGTGAGGCAGAAGGATTGCCTGAGCCCAGCAGGTTAAGGCTGTGATGAGCCATAATTGTGCCACTGCTCTCCAGCCTGGGTGGCAGAGTGAGATGGAAAAAAAATAATCCTATTCTTTTTATTGCTGCAATGTGGTATATATATTGTTTTTTAGTGATCATAGAAAACCTTTTGAAGAAATTGAATGATTTAGTTAACTGTTTTTTTTTTTTAAGAAACCTAGAGGTGATGTTATTTCTTCGGCAGAGCTTCTTCCTTTGAGGGAGTTCTTGTCTTGATCTTAATGCTACAAAGCCACTCAGCTGGCATTAGGTACTCGCGTGTGCAAGACTCACAGAGCATGTGATGCCTACTCTCTGTGGGGTAATGAAAGAAGTTATAATCACTGCCTCAGAAGCAAATTTGTTTGTGTGTGGGTGGGTGAGAGAGAGAGAGAGAGAGAGAGAAAGAGAGAGAGAGACAGAGAGAGAGAGAGAGAGAGAGTGAGAGAGAGAGAGAGAGAGAGAGAGAGAGACAGACAGAGAGAGAGACAGACAGAGAGAGAGAGGTGGAGATCAGGATCAGGACATTTGGGACCAAAAGGTGCTCATGTTGCCTCTGGCAGAATCACACAGGGATGGGAGAAGTGGCTGCAGTGGCTGTCATAAGGCACACAAGCCATGACAGTTACATCCTGTTGTTTCCAGTAATAGACTTGTGTTAGTTTTTAGGAAATGAGTTAGAATGATTGTTGAAGAAAAAAATTCTTGGGAAAAATAATGCTTTTTTTTCCACTTTGCTTTCTTTTATTTTATTGTGTCCTCACCTCCTAGAAAACTTCATCACAACAGTCATTGTAACTTTTTACTTGGTGTTAACTGTGAGGTTAAGGGCACAGCCTTACAAAGTACAAGGTTTGTACATTCTGCCAATTCAGAAAACAACTGCAAGTTTGGGGAGTGCTCCAAACCATACTTGGATTTGATAACTCGCTAGAAGGACTCAAAGAACTCACTAAAAGCTATGTTAACAACAGGCATATTTATGATAGGGAAATTATATAAATTAAAGCCAGCCAAGGGAGAGACACAGGGCAGAACGTGAAGTCATAACTCAGAGCTCCCTGAATCCTTCACCTGTGGTATCATAGATGGTACTATTCCCTCCCTGACATGGGGGCAGCCAAGTGCACAGCCAGCTTCCCACCTGAGAGAATCCCAGAGGTTTCATTGGAGTTTCATTGCATAGGCACGATCCATTGGATTATTGCCATGTGATTAAACTCAATCACCAGTTATCCTGCCCCTGCAGGTTGGACTGAAATCCTGTTGCCCCAGGAGCCCGTTGTGAATAAGAAAAGCACTCTTAACACTAGGAGAATTCCAAACATTTACATCCAGGAACTAGATATCTCTGAGAAGACCATATTCCTTGCTAGACATTTTTTAACAGTAGATTGAAAGTCCTGCATGTGTCCCTGTGCCTACTGTATCATATTTCACTATGCTAATAAAGAAAATACTAACACTTTTTTAAAATTTAAAAATCACCCTCTAATTTGTATTTTGTGTATTTGACTTAATGAAAGGAGGCATATTCATAAGTTGCATCATTAAAGTTTTGAAAAAATATATGTAATGACCAGAAGCAATTTGCCCAAGATTACTTTTGGAGATTAAACAGTGTGTATGTTGGAAATATTTTAAGATATTTTATTAATAGTTCAAATTATAATTCTAATGTTTCAAGACTTATTGAGTCAGGGATATATAGCAACAAGGAGTTTTAAAATTTTTATTTACATGTGCAAACATTACAATGATATTCTCTTTCTTTATTTCCTCCCTTCCTCCCTTCCTTCCCTCCCTCCCTCCCTTCCTTCCTTCCCTTTAAAGATGTGTGTAAAGTTCAGGGTTAGGAACACAAATGGTCATTGTACCAGGAAAGTTTGAGTCTGACTTTGGTCCCCACTTCATCTGGTTTAAGATCAGGAACCTTTATTGATGAAGTGTGCCCTCCCACTTCCCTCCCCTGGCAGTGTCTCGTTACTGCCCATTCCTTTCTTACAGTATTATGATAATTGTTCAGGGTCTACTTATGAGTGAGAACATGTGGTACTCAGTTCTTTGTTTCTGTGTTAGATCACTGAGTATTATAGACTTTAGATTCATCCAAATTGTTGTGAAGTTCATAGTTTTGTCTTTCTTTATGGCTGCATAATATTCCATTGTGTATATGTACCACATTATTTTTATCCAGTCTACTTTTGATGGGCAGCACAATTGGTTCCATGTTTTTGCTGTTGCGAATAGTGCAGCAATAAACATGCGTGCACAGGTATCTTTTTTGTAAAATGATTTGAGTTCCTCCGAATATATTTCTAGAAAGCGGAATGCTGGGTCATATGGAAAGTCAATTTTTAGATCTTTTAGGAATTACCATACTGTTTTCCACAGAGATTGAACTAGTTTACACTCCCACCAACAGTGTAGTAGTGTTCCTTTCCCTCCCCCACATCCTCTCCAGCATCTGTTGTTTTTTGAATTATTGATGATGGCCATCCCGACCGGGTTGGGTGGTATTTCAGTGTGGTTTTAAATTGCATTTCTTTAATAACTAGTGAGGCCAAGCATTTTTCCATGTATCTGTTGGCTGTTTGTATGTATTCTTTTGAGAAGTGTCTATTCATATGTTTTGGCTACTCTTTAATAGGCTGTTAGTTTTTTTTCTTTTCTGCATGTTTGAGTTCCTTGTATATTCTAGATGTTAGACCTTTGTCAGATATACAGTTAGTAAATATTTTTTCCCAGTCTGTGGGCTGTCACCCAGCTCTTTTGACAATTTATTTTGCTTCGCAGAAACTCTTTATTTTTATGAGGTCTCACTTGTTTATCTTATCTCTTATGGCATGAGCATTTGCGGTTTTGTTCAGGAATTGGTTGCTAGTTCCCATTTCCATAAGGGTGTCTACCGCATTTTCTAAGGTTCTTATAGTTTGAGGTTTTATGTTTAGGTCTTTGATCCATTTAGAGTTGATTTTTGTATATGGTGTTGGTAGGGGTCTTGTTTTAATCTTCTGCTTGTGGCCAGCCAGTTTTTCAGCACCATTTACTGAAAAAGTTCTCCTCTTCCCAGTGGTTTCTGGTGGAGGCTTTATCATAGATGAGTTGGTTGAGAAATTAAG